>CAKAOI010050181.1:44733-65025 GCA_916701655.1 Sebastiscus albofasciatus | reverse complement strand
AACTCTAGAGTGATGTTGTGGTTTTAGCTGACGTGTGTCTCCTCACTGTGTTGAGCGATGCTCGTTCAGGTCTATTTAGAGCGAGCACAAGCGCGAGCCCGACGCTGACTTTCGTTGATTTCACGGCCACAGGTGTCGCTGTTAAGAAGCAATTCTGAAAATTACAAATAGTCCCTTTAATGCATGACTATATCTGGTAACACTTCATTTTACAGATCTTCAAATTTCATGGTAATTAGGTGATAATTAGCAAGTTACCTATTTGAAATTTATTTGGAATTACTGCCAAATGACCCCAATATTTACCAAATATTTACTTCCAAAACCAAAACTAATAGAAGACACTTCTGATCAGCACAAATATCACCATTGTGTGACTTATTGTCTACACAAATGTAACCTGGTAGCTAATGTAATGATTAAGGGAGTTTTTAAAGAAATTTCAAATAAGTTATTTGCTAATTATCATCTATTTACCAGCAGACATGGAAATAAAGAATTTCAATTAACTTTGTATTCTTTTCCTGGAAATGTATTAAATAAATTACCAGCTATTGGGAAATAGCGAAATATAATTATTAAATAATGTTTATAGTAAAGTAATTTTCACTACATTTATAGGTAAATATTGGGGTAATTTCACAGTAATTCCAAAGAAATCTGAATTAGGTTACTTGCTAATTATCACCTAATTACCATGAAATTTGCAGAGCTGTAAAATGAAGTGTTACCATATATTTAATTTAGGCTTTAGAATTGCTTTGTAAAAATAATATTTCTTAATATAAGGAAAACCTGTCGGGCCATGGTGGCAGGTGACCTGAAATTTTCACAAATTCAATTCCAATTTCATTCCCTGCTCATAACTAAGAAAAAAACATCCATCTTTTAACCAATTTACCAACTTTAATAAACACAACTGAAAGTGGATTATGACATACAGTATATTATTTGTGTTTTTTTTATTATAAAGACAAAGAGAGCCTACCTACGATGCAATGCTTACCAACCCCTGTTTATTTAGTTAGTTACATTGTTGCAATGCAATTATTGACCCCAGTGAGGTTTCATGAAACATACAAAAATACAAAGCGAAAGAGCTGAACTGGATGACAAAACTTGGTATCAACTGGTCAAAGTGGTATTGATCAGATGAAAAAGCATGGATACAATGTTTTTTTGTTTTTTTTCTGAGACATTAAAATGAGTGCATTTGATAAAGAAGCACAGTACTGCAGAGGTTAAGAGAAAGAAACTGACATGAGTAGTTGGTCTTGTTTTAGAGCTTACCGTACTGGAGGTTAATGAACAATCATAATGTTTGTGGAGGGAGGCATTCAATGAGGGCTTTGTTAAACTCATTAAACGGATGACTTATGTAACTAGTTTTTTTTTTCCACACTCTCTTCTCAAATACACCATGTTCTTATGATTGGGTTGGATTCACCAGGCAAAGGATTTCCATTTTGTAAAAAGCTTCAAAGATAATATTCAAAGGTGTCATTAGGCAAAGAAGCTGGATTTGAATATTAATGACAATATTCAATTATTTCCCCCTATTTCATGCGCTCTCGATCACAAATAAAGTATCTCAAAGCATTTCAAGTACTCTTTTGGCCCATTCAAATACCCGTTGGCATCAGGCTTCTCACTGGGGGTCTGTGCTGGATGATCCCACAATGCCATGCTGTCGCAGCAGGTTCCTCAGGATCTGATTCTTGGACTTCCAATCTTCCACCTGAGCAACAGCAACACAGATCATAGGGTAGTAACGTAGTAAATAATGCCTCATCAGCTGCCTTGTGACTTTCTACCAGGAATGCAATAACCATGACTAATATGTTGAAATAGAAAGTTTAGATTGCTACATTGGGATGATAATTGGTTTTTTTATTAGAATGTAGCTATCAGCTACATGCTTTCTAAGTAATATTCTGGTTTTAAATAGACACATTTGGGTTGACAGTTAAACACATCACCATTACTACAGTGGCATCTTGCTGGTAAACCAGCGCAATAACACTTTATAAATGATTTGACCAAGAAATATGTCTAGGATGTGCAGTACAATTTGTTAGAATGTTGAAAATATATACAACGAATGCCATTTAAATTAAGTTTCCCATCTAAAAAATAAAAGTTGGAAGAGACGGCTGCTCCATAAAATCAATTACAGCTGCAACAATTACTCAACTAACTGGTTAGGCAACTTTTTTGACGACCGATTGTCATAGGGGGTGACTGCTGACTGTGATTAACCCAAACATCCACATTTCCATTGTCCAAGTACACGTGTTCAACTCGGGGCCAGAGAGAAGAACACATAAATCAGCAGGCGGATTAGTCTATAAGTAGTGTTAAAGGCTATTTGACAGACTTTAACGGCAGTAATGGTACTTGACAGCTTTAGCCCCGAATCACATGCAGACATACCTCCTGTCTAAGTAGCTGGTTGTCAATCCTGAGACGATCCAGAGTGCTGATATCGTCCCCCAGCTTCAGGTTGCTCTGTCGGAGTTCCTTGATGTACTCGCAGGCTTTGGACAAGATTCCTCCTTTACTCTGAAACAAAACACAAGACGACTTAAAAAATACAGAAATTGCCTGTTTTAATGCAACAATGTGGAGTTTGTCCTTTTGAAAATACAAATGATTGTGAATAGGACATGAAACCCAGAGTGGAGTGTGAGTCTGAGCTGAACTCACCTGTCCTGTCTTGGTATAGTCGATGTTACAGTCTGGGATGGCCTTTGACAGCTGCACAATCCAGTTGTTGATCTTGTCTCTGCGCCGGCGCTCAACTGTTGGGACATTTAAAATTTGACTTTACTCTATCATGCATGTCTCATCGGATATTATTAGTAAAATACAGCTATTATCTTCAACTTGTCACACCGGATGTGAGCACTAACCTTCATTGTGCTGGGCTCGCCGTTTATCATCTCTGGAACCCCGAGGAGCTTCTTGCTTTCTAGAAAGCAGATCGGAACAAAAGATGTTAAGTTGGCTCGACTTGCTGGATGTAGAACGTTTTCTACATTAAGCTGTGCATTAATGCAACAGGGCTGTATTTCTGTTAAATTAGGATGTAATTACGCTATGTATGGCTGAGTGCGAGGTGCGATTGTCCTTTGATTGGAACCCGTCAAAACTTCCTGGGGTGACATCATCACATAAAGCTGCCCTGTAAAACAAAAGCTTACTGTCAGCTTCAGAGAATACGTACAAGTAGACATATAGCATCTTAGAATGAACATCTTAAAGAATTCACGAACAGTAAAGCCTTAAGTAAATAATTAAATAACAGACTCATATTTCTCCTCCAAAATTACTTTAAAAATGAGCTTGTCAAGATGAGGACTAAAAAAACGCAATGAAATTACGCTAAAACCAAAGAATGGTAAGAGGTTAACGGTTTATAAAGTCGCATCACATTCATTTAATTGTAATAATTCTTATCTGAAAATGCACTGTACTGTATATTTTGAGTAAAAAGATAACAAACTAAAGGATACGCACACTTTGTCCTCGCTATGTGCCAGGCAGTAATTACCTGTGGGTGTGGTCTGGCCCAGCAGTGTGTCAGAGGCCTGCACTGTGGTCACCATGGTGCCAGTGGTAGCGTCTGCGATGGTGGCAGGGTAGTAGGTGTACTGCGTCTCAGCGCTGCCGTCTCCCTCCAACCCCTCAGGCTGGGAGAACACAGCCTGGCATCAAAGAGACATTCACTCATTAACATTAACGCCACTGTTAGTCTTTGGTTGCACTGTTCAACTGGTACAAAAGAAATGAAAGATCAAATGGTATATGGACTTGCATTTATATAGCACCTTTCTGGTCTTCCGACAACTCAAAGCGCTTCACACTACATGTCAGCATTCACCCATTCACACACACATTCATACACTGACGGCAGAGGCTGCCATGCAAGGAGCCAACCTGCTCATCAGGATCTAATCTAAATACTCATTCACACACCGATGGCTCAACCTTCGGGAGCAATTTGGTTTTAAGTATCTTGCTCAAGGGCCAAACCGCCGACCTTCCGACTGGTGGACGACCCGCTCTATCTCTGAGCCACAGCTGGCCCCAAAGGACCAGGAATTTTCAAATGCAAAAGATGGTTGAAGGCATTGACCAGAGGTCATTAATAGACGGACCAGGGTCCGGTTCCGAACCCAGACCTAAACTTCTTAAAAATCTGGCCACTATTCTGTCTTTCAGAGGTTGTAACAGACTCGGACTAGCAGTTTTCAAGCTAGAATGAAGATACTGGCGTCATATGAAACTAGAAAACCTAAGGAATCCATTGGTACCGACCGTGTCATGCTAGCTTGTCGTAAAGGGGGCTAAATAACGCTCCAAAGTTACGCACAATTTTGGTGAGGAAAAACTGGGATGGCCATTTTCAAAGGGGTCCCTTGACCTCTGACCTCCAGATATGTGAATGAAAAAGTGTCTGGCCGCAGTATAGGTCATTAGGCCAATTATACAAACACTGAGCATGAAAGAAACAAAAAAACAATGTCAACATACATATAACAAAATTAAAAACTATAAAGTGTGCTTTGACAAAAACAGTCACATATAAAGTGAGGGGGCAAGTTGCAATACAAAATGTAAGTAAATGATTACGTCAACGTTGAGAAATAGAAAACATCAGCGGCCTGATTAAGCCTCGTTCCTGATCAGAGGTGCAGCTCAGTTAATCACTGACTTGTCACGCCTACTGACCAGCAATAGCAGTCAATCAAGGTCACTGCTTACGGAAAAGGAAAGTTCCACCTTCCATCTCTCCTAAGCCCTATGTGAATATCTGATGATATTCACAGTGCTGAATATCAGTGATGATGGGGTTTGCTGAACCTGTTCAACCTGTCACCTCATCTACCTCTGTGGCAAGGAAGTTCCTTTTTCCAAGTTAGTTTTTTTGACAGCTGCTCTGAGTGAAGTAGTCGCAGCCGGAGGCTCTGGGATTTTACGAGAGAGGAGACGGAACTTTAACTTTCTAGAACCGTGTTCCTATAATGTGTCAATTTGATCATAAATGTACACGTGAGTACTTGTCTGCCTCGTAGCATGGAAACAGTTTCTGTGCTCTACTGTATTCTGTTGGTACAACTGTATTTGCTTTATAGGCTATATTAACATATTAAAATCAGACTAGGCACGGAAAGTGTATTATTATCATACTGTGAATGTGATGCGTCTGTGTTTTTGTTCCGGTGCTCTGCACAGAGCCGACACCCGCCCACTCGCTCACCCACTCGCTCACCCACTCGCTCGCCCGCCCGCCCGCTCGCTCGCTCTCATCCCCAGCTCTGAAGCTCTGTACGCCGCCTGGGACGCCGCGGGGACCGCCGGTAGACAATAACCCTACATTTTTATGTTAATAAAACATACCCAAATTCACGAAATGTATGATTTTACAACTGATATTCATGTAATATTACGCTGCATCGTCTGCTGTATTAGCGATGTGTTTACATGTTTATTTGCATATAGAGCGGGGAAGTGAGATCAGATCACAAGTGGTCACTCGAGACGTATGTGGAGACGCATTCTAATGCCAGGTGTGAACAGACGTACTTGGAGCTGTCCACTTGTGATCGGATCACCCAAGACGCATGTTAATGCCAGGTCTGAACGTGGTCATAGGTTAGATTTGCCTAGACATCCTAAGCCATCAAGGAACAAAATGGAAGTGTTTTGGCTCAGACCCGGATCAGAGTCTTTTAATATTGGGTATCTGCCGACACAGAGTCTGATCGGATACTCGTATTTACTTAAGTGTTGATTAAATATGTATCTGACACATTAAAATAACAGCTGGAGGCTTACTTATTTTTCAAATCCAAATACCGGATGTCTTGGTGCAAAAACATTAAGTTTCTAAATTTAAAATTATTGATATGAATGAAAATGTACCTGGGGGAATGTGACTCCAGAAGATGTATCACTCTGGAGTTGTGAGAACCACAAAAACACTCAGTCCACTCGCGGTTGAACCGCGGTGTTACCGAGCGGAGTTACGTCCCTCATAAACAATCTTTGGCCGAGTAGAGACACCGGCTGCAGAGAGCACTTTCACTAGACAAGTTTCATTTTGGCCTGTCATCAAGTTAATCACGGAATTAACGTTAGTTAGGGACACTGGATATGATCGCCAGCTGAAGAGGAGAAACTGATTCCAGATCCGCTGATAACTCTCGAATGTAAATTTTAATTTACAAAGCGATACGTATATCTGATCCACGGTCTGTTACAGATACTGCCACATTTTCAGTAGGGATAGATATTGTGAGCAGTGCTGTATAGATTTAACAGTTGTTCAATTAAAAACTTAAAACATACTAAAATAGTACGGAGGATGGAACCTGCCATAATCAAAAATAAATAAATAAATGATTCGATAAATAAATATATCATTAAATGTAGCAAAAATATTAAAAATAAATGTAGCCATTAATTAATTGATAAAATGTGACATAAATTGATATTTCTGTTTTAATTTGCTTCTTTATTTATTTAGCTTTGTATAAATTCCCTTATTTATTTAAACTTGTTTAATTTTCCCTTTTATTGGAAATTATTAATTCATTAATTAATTCATATATATTTGTTTTTTAATGTATTTATTTACTTTCGCATATTTTATATTTATTTTTAAATGTATGTATTCAACACAGATGGTCAGCGCCAGCTAAAGAGACGAAACTCCTCCTACCTGAATGTTTTATACGCTGCTCTTTGCTAATGATAAATAGCCTCAGAGTTCAGCAGATCCGTGCATTTTGCCAACCTGTGTCTGAGCTCAACTCGATATTCGCATCGAACACAGGTCTGAAAGGTGACTGTATGAAGTTAGTCATTTTGTCTTTCGTAGAGATCAGAAATCCATGCTCATCCAGTTGGTCAGTGTCGTTCTCACCTGTGTGACAGTCTGAGTGGTTGCGGGGAAACCGGTGACCAGGCTGACCGCTGCAGCTCCATCTGTCTGACCCTCCAACTGGCCATCTGACACCTGGATCACTCTGTAGGTCACCTGGGACACAACGCATTACACTGAGTGCTCAATATTTCATTATCACTGAGGTGACATATTTACACAACTGTAGAGCGCACAGATACAGGATCTAGATCTAAACTTCTACTTTTAGGTCTCCATTAAGTGAAGTGGGTCATAATACTGAGAATAGGGGGGAGTATGACTGGCATACCAGCACAATTATCAAGAAATGTGGAGTCACAGACAAGAAAGATATGCACTTGCACAGTAGAAAGCCTGTCACTGTCAGTTCTGGTAAATGGCTAAGTGATGCTGGTGACAGTGACTAGCATGGCTAGCTAACGTTAACTTGAATAATTCAGTCGTACATTAACGTTATAGCAGCATCACACTGTCGTCTCCAACTAAATCTCAGCCTATAGATCAAACAGTTGGCTATTAACATGTTGGTTATTTACAGACAACACTTAGCCTAACCATCAATCAAATAGGTATAGATGTCTGGATAAGCAATATCCAGCCACGGTGTTGGACGGGGGAAGATTGAAGGGACATGACGGCGATCAACCTTCATTTATTAAGGTATCGCGAACGCTCAGGTTCAGGCAAGATCACAAAATAATTATTAGACATGTGTATAAAACAACCATTTGTATAACAAGAGATGGATGCATACAAACTAGTCAAAATTACAAACCAAACACACGGAAAATTTCATTGAAATCTATGGGATCTTTTGGTTTTCTATCCCCAAAAGGAGGCGTGGCCTTGACTTTTTGCGAAGTACCATATGTGCCGGTCTGATGTATAGCATGTCCAGAAAGATTTTCCCTCCTGCATTAGTTTTCCCCTGCAGACTTACATGAGTGTATTTGTGGTTATGTGTCATACATCACGGTGTCAGCTCAAGCGCCTCTTGCTGGAAATAATAGTCAAATTACGTCTCTCCAGATTTGAAATAACACCTCACAAGGTTATCTGGAATGACCACATGTTTTAGTGAATATTCTTCCTACCTGCCCCCCGGCTCCTTCTGTCTTGAAGAGATATTTGATGGGTTGGTCAGTGTAGGTGGCAGCAGACTGAATGGTGGCAATAGCTGCCGGGTCCTCTGCCGTGGCCACGGACCCTGAAGGAGCACAAAGACACATAAAAATGTTAGTCAACTCTATAGTTGTCAAAAAAATAGCTCATGGAAAGCTTTAGGACTCCTTAAAGACATATTGTTTGGAGCTGAAAAGAGTGTAAGGAAATTAGATACAGTGAGCACATGGAGCATATTTTCACGGTTAAAATGTCTTAGTACGTGCACGCATGCCCAGCCAACATTTGTATGTGGGGCCCATGTGGGTAGTAAATGGGCTGAAAAATGGGCCTTATATGGGATTGTCCGCGGGTTCCATAATGACCCAATGTCAATTGCCCACATGGATTCCAAAGGGTGTTATGTGGGCCCAACTGGGCAACATACCCAAGACCCATCTTGGTCCCAGCTTAAAGTTCTATGTGGGTACTACATGGAGACTACATGGGCTGCAATATGGGTTGTAAGTGGGTTTGTCCACAGTTTCTATGTTGGCCCCATGTACTAATTTCCCAGTAGTGACCCAACTAGGACCCCCACAGGTAGCCCACATGGGGAGCCCATTTGGGACCAACCTAGTTGACCCAAGTGGGCCCCATTTGTGTTGCCCATTCTGAGCCCATGCACTAATTTCCCAGTAGTGACCCAACTAGGACCCACACGGGTAGCCCACACGAGGAGCCCATTTGGGACCAACCTAGTTGACCCAAGTGGGCCCCATTTGTGTTGCCCATTCTGAGCCCATGCACTAATTTCCCATTAGTGACCCAACTAGGACCCACATGGGTAGCCAAATTAGTTGATCCAAGTGGGCCCCCAGATAAGATGCCCATGTTGGGCCCATACCCACTTGGTACCCAGGTACCCCCAGCATAACCCATGTGGGGCCCACATAACCATGTTGGCTGGGTGGTGGCTTTAAATGGCTCCACTGGATTGGGCTAAGAGCTTCAGAAACATAGGCAACCTTAAAAGCCTGAACCTCCACCACTTAATGATTTTACAACATTCAAAGTCAGTGCGTGAAACGAGGGGGGTTTAACATATGAAAGAACATACAAACATCATAACATTCCCATGGTACATATTTAATAACTTTGAATAATGGGACACAACACATTACAATGAGTGCTCAATATTTCATTTTCACTGAGGTGACATATATTTACACAACTGTAGAGCGCACAGATACAGGATCTAAATCTAAACTTCTACATTTAGGTCTCCATTAAGTGAAGTGGGTCATGAATACTGAGACCAGGGGGTAGTATGACTGGTATACTAGCACAATTATCAAGAAATGTGGAGTCACAGACAAGAAATATATGCACTTGCACAGTAGAAAGCCTGTCATGTATTTTTTGTAGGGCTGTCAATCGATTCAAATAATTTAATCATGATCGTGATAAATCAATCACATATTTCTTACCTGTTCCAAATGTAACTTAAAGGGAGATTTGTCAAGTATGTCAAGTATAACTTTAAATATACTTTTTCACAACACAGTTAAGATAGTGACATCGATTACATAAGCAATAAGAATAATCCACCAAAAGCATTAATGGGATATCAAAAAAACAAAGTTATATTGTAACATTGCGACGGAACCTGCCAAAGTCTACACTAAATAAATAACTGCCTCAACAAATAAAGAAATATCATCAAATGTAGCCAAAATCATTATTAAAAAAAATATGTAGGCTCATCTATTTACTCTTCTATTTTATTTCCCCTTTTATTTATTCATGTATTTTTTAATTAACTTTCAAATTGATTTATTTTTGCATTATTTAATTATTCATTAATTTTTTGTATTGATTTATTTTTGCATTTAATTTGTATTCATTTATATTCATTTATAAATGTATGCATTTTTCATGTATTCATTTATTTATTTATTTACTCTTTGGTTTAATTTCCCTTTGTATATATTCATGTGTTAATTTGTTATTCATTTTTTGCATGTATTTATTTATTTATGCATAATTTTCCCTTTGCGGTTATCATCAATATCATCAAATATCATCCAATGTAGCCAAAATAATTATAAAAAAAATATGTAGTCTCATCTATTTACTCTTCTATTTTATTTTCCCTTTTATTTATTCATGTACTTTTTTAATTTACTTTCAAATTGATTTATTTTTTGCATTTATTTATTTATTAATTTCCATAAGCAATAATAATAATAATAGTTTGGGGTTTTATTTTGTTACCTTCCTCGTTGATGGTAACACTCCCGTCTGGTTCAGGGCTCTTCTGTTGGCTGCAGACATGGAGACACAAGAGAGAGGAGTGGTGTTGTGGTTAAAGTGGTGAACTCGCATCTAGCAGCCCCGTCTGTCACCGTGCTGTGTTGTTATTAGCACTCACCTCTTCATGTCTGCAGACAGTCTTCTTGGACGAGGAGACCGCCTTCACTCGCGCCCACAGCCAGACTGAGAAACAAGTTCATAAGTTTGACAAAAAAACACGGAAGAAACTTTGCTCGAAACTAGACAATATTAACTAGCGATATGACTTTAAATATGACCCTAAAGCTTGAAGCTGCGCGGTGTTTAGACTAGGACTGTAGGATTGTTGGTAGCTAGCCGTGAGAGGCTGTGGGAGCTGAGTCAGGTCTGAACGTTACCATGGGTGATATACCGGAAGCTGGACGTCTTCGCCTTCAAAATAAAAGCATACAATTAGAGTCACTAAACAAACGTGCTTGTGTGCGATGAAACGTTGTATTATGAAAGTTTTCATTTAATTACTATAATTCCTAAATTACGGTCTGGATTTAAGCTTTTGTGTCATGAATTATGATAACCTCAGTCAGGATATTTTTTACCAAGTGTTTTTGTTCATCTTTAGGCATGAAAAAAAAAATATTGACTCTAATTTTTTTTAAACACATTTTTCAAGGAGTTTTTTCAGATGTCCACTTTGTTGGACAGCATGCGTTTTCAAGTTTTCAACTGAAGAACTATGTGATTTCCAAACCAATGAATGAAATGAAATAAAATTGTGTGAAAACTATAAAATCACATTTATTTTTAATGCTGCTAAACTGATATGTTATATATACTGTATATTTGTTTTATCAACTTTTCCTACCATTTTACCACTTTTACCGTTATTATCGATATGTTCTGTGATGTTCGGTTTTAGCAGTTACCGTATTTGTTTTACTCTATCTGCTTTTATTGTCTGATGTTCTGTGTTAACAGTTACCATATCTTTTACTTTATTTAACTGCTTTTATTGTTTTGTGAAGCACTTTGTTACATCTGTTTTGAGAAGTGCTATTTAAATAAATGTATTATTATTATTATTATTGTGTTCACATATTTTAACATATTCTGACACTGTTCAATGAGATGCAAAAAGGTAGAACCTCACTCCTGATTCCTCAGCCTCTCCCTTCTCTTTCTGCTCTTTGCTCCTGTCTCCTCCCCTCCCTTCCTCATTCAGCTTCTCTCCTGTCTCCTCTCCTCCCTCATTCAGCTTCTCACTCTTGACTCTTCAGCCCTTCCCCACCTCCCCCTGCTCAACTTTTTTTTCAATTAAAATTCTCTACAAAAATAACAGAACAATATTGTCCAAGACTCTCCAAATACTCTCTTCAGGACTTACTGCTGAGTGGTGGAAGGTTTTCTCAAGTGCATCTAACACTGGTCTAATTTTGAACAGCTTGTCAGCATTTCCTGGCTCCTGTGAGTAATTGTCAACAAAATGAATGTACCTCAGAATCTGCTCAAATCTGTTCACTGGCATGGCATTTGCTATCAAATCAAGACAAAGCCCTTCCTCTGATGAGCAGTACATTCTTGATCTTGGATATCTGAGGTACGACATGGACATATTCATTCCTAGAAAGGTCTTCATTTCATCTTTTGTCAAGGCCAGATTTTGTTTTCCTTTCTGGAGTGCATACAGGTTTGAATTGTGCACTATTTCATTTATCAGCTCTTCAGGAAATATATACATAAAGAAATCTATTGGTTCTGTTCCCTCAACATTCACTTTCCGCTCTCCTAAAAAAGGAGGCAAGTCTCCCTCAAACTGGTTATCTTTGGTTTTCCAGATATGTCTGCTTTTTTCTGTCTTTGAGCTATGTCAGGTGGCACATCCTCAGCATCCTCAGCTCCCGCAGCATCCTCAGCTCCCTCAACATCCTCAGCTCCCTCAGCATCCTCAGCTCCCTCAGCATCCTCAGCTCTCGAGTGCATCTAACTTAAGCTTTTGTGTTCTTTGACGAGGGCAAATCTTTAATACGTAGGTAAACACGCATTTTACTTTGGAGGATTCTTACCGGAAGTGAGATTGTTACATTGTAGCCAACTCGACACGGATTCTAGATTTCTGCTACATTACCACTCGGCCCCAGAGGTTCTTACAGATGTTTAACAAAAGCACTTTCCTCTCCGCTAACTTTGTGGGTGCATTGTCCGCAGTAGGAAATACATGCAAAATTAAACGATATTTAAAAGGCTGAAATGTCCACACAGTGCTAAATGATGTTGAATATGTTCCAGTGTGAACAAAGATCTACTTACGCCGCAGTGGTCCCTCCCCCGGTATTTGTCAACACACCAGCGTCAGTATCCGGTGTACGCATGCGCGACAGGAAATACATTCACCCGACTCCAGATCAGATGATAACTCTTGAATATACATTTCTATATAAAGGAAAATAATATGAATATCTGATCCACGGTCTGTGAGCGATATACTGCCACATGTCGGTGGAGATGGGGCGTTGAGGAATACTCTGTTCAAAAGTTGACGGCCAGAACAATGTGCGGTGAATTTTATTATGCGACATAAATTGATATTTCTGTTTTAAGTTGCTTCTTTATTCATTTATCTTTGTATTAATTACCTTATTTATTTATTTCTGTGCAACGTGCAACATATTCATAATGAAATATGCATCATAGTATGGCAGTGCACGCTACAAGCTATAGTGAAAGGTGGCATTTTACAGTCAGACCCACCAAAAACATTAATGGGATATTAAAAAACAAAGTTATATTATAACATTGCAATTAAGAGGGTATCACCTATTGTATGGAGGACGGAACCTACCAAAATCTACATTAAATAAATAACTGCCTCTACAAATAAATGAATAATTATCAACAAATGCAGCAAAAATAATTATAAAAAAATATGTAGTCTCATTTATTTACTCTTCTATTTTATTTCCCTTTTATTTATTCGTGTATTTTTTTATTAACTTTCAAATTGATTTATTTTTGCATTTATTTATTCATTTTTTATTTATTTATTTTTGCATTTATTTCTATTAATTTTATATTCATTTATAAACGTATGCATTTTTTCATGTATTCATTTATTTATCTACCCTTTGGTTTAATTCCCCTTTGTATTTATTCATGTGTTTATTTTTTATAAATTTTTTGCATGTATTTATTTATTTATACACGATTTTCCCTTTGCATTTCACCCCTTGTATATTTCCCCAAACTTATTTATTTCTAGATTCTTTTGTTTATACATTTCTTTACACATTTGTTTATACATTTCTTTATGCATTTCTGCCTCATTATGCAAATGAGGGGGCTGACACTCAACATGTGTCATCATGGGGTCAGGGTATATGAATAAATGCTAGCTAGCTATAGTGTCTATTCTGCTTATCGACTCCAGTCCAACCGTCTGAAGGTGAACTGGAAAAACGCTGCGCAGCGACAACATAAAGAAATGTGTAAAGAAATGTATAAAGAAAAAAATACAGAAATAAATAAGTTTGGGGAAATAAATAAGGAGTGAACTGCAAAGGGAAAATCATGCATAAATAAATAGATTCATGCAAAAAATTAATAACAAATAAACACATGAATAAATACAAAGGGAAATTAAACCAAAGAGTAAATAAATTAATGAATACATGAAAAAATGCATACATTTATAAATAAATATAAAATGGATAAAAATAAATGCAAAAATAAATCAATAAAAAAATGAAAGAATGAATAAATCAATGCAAAAATAAATCAATTTGAAAGTTAATAAAAACCAATACATGAATAAATAAAAGGGAAATAAAATAGAAGAGTAAATAAATGAGACTACATATTTTTTTTATAATTATTTTTGCTACATTTGATGATATTTATTTATTTGTCGAGGCAGTTATTTATTTAGTGTAGGCTCTGTCCTCCATACAATACCCTCTGAGTTGCAATGTTACAATATAACTTCTTTTTTATATCCCATTAATGTTTTTGGTGGGTCTGACTGTAAAAGGCCACCTTTCACTATGGCTTGTGGCATGCACTGCCATGCTATGATGCATATTTCATTATGAATATGTTAAGTTAATGTTGCGCAGACACTATATTTGATCATGAATCGCTGTTTCTTAAATATATTGCACAACTTACTGTATTTAATAATCTACTAATATCGAAATACATTATTATGATACAATTGTATTTCGAACCGGAAATCCTAAATCTTGTTAGCTTGACTAATCAAAAAAATTAAAGTAGGAGACATGATGGCCAAGAGGGTTCACTGTTGAGGCCATGATAGAGGGTTTATCAGCTGGATGCATTCTTCAGAATATTCACTGTAACATCTGGTGTATGTGGTACAATATGATCTAAATACAACCGCAGAGGGAATGCAATGTTATTGACAACAAAAATCCACATCAGCATTAATAACTATCAGAGCTATTCTGCTGCACCGATTAGTGGAGATAAGTGTTTACTCATTTATTTACCAAACTGAACTGTAACTGTGGTGTTTATGAGTCTTTATCAGAATGAACGACTGCAGGTCAGAGGGAGAGAAAACACTGGACAGCGCCCGTGGTTCGATCCCGGGGAGGGAGAGAGAGCAGCGAATTCTTCAGAGAGAATTGATGTTCGAAGTAACCACTGAGCTACACCAGCGCGTCTGTAACGGCAGGAAACAGACCTTATCAAGGCTGCTGTTGTCTGCTCTGTAGGTCGTAATAAGACGCTGCTGTGGAGAAAGAAACTTTGATTTCCTGCAAAAAGATTATCCTCTGAAGACATTACTGTAAAAGTGAGCTTTTGTGGCCGGACGGAGAGAAAACACTGGACAGCGCCCGTGGTTCGATCCCGGGGAGGGATAGAGAGCAGGAAATTCTTCAGGAAGAATATTTGTTCGAAGTAACCACTGAGCTACACCAGTGCGATTGTAACGATAGGAGAAAGGCTTTATGAAGGCTGCTGTTGTCTGCTCTGTAGGTTGTAATGGGAGACTGTGGAGAAAGGAGCTTTAATATGCGTTACTGTAAAATATAGCTACTGTGGTGCAGTTTGGAATCAGAGTGAGAAAAAACATTGGACAGCGCCCATATGATATTGATTTGATATATGATATATATGATAATTGAAACCTGTTCACGCAGTTGGCAGATAAGGAGCCAAAGATACAATTCAAAGTCATGTTGAAAGAATGCTCCTTGGTTCATTAGTCTATATAAACTGGGAAAAAAAGTTTGGAAACTTGTGTTTGGTGGATTATTTCTGTGTTGTATCAATGCTAATGGTCATTGTATTTTACATCGTTTGAAAGCCTGTTTATTTACCTTCACAATGATGTCCAACTTGTAAGGATCATGCATTTGTGGGATGAGCAGCACAGCTCATTATGAGGGTAGCGCTCAAGAAAAATGTGCCAAAATGCTCTGCCAATGGTAAACAGTGTATTCTCCTGTTGGTGTTGACTCTTGTTTTGAGTTGTTTGGTGGATTGGATGATTGAACTCTCTATCAGTAACAAGGAACAAACAAGACATATTGGCTATTTTACACTTTATTCATTGAATCCACCGTCAGGAGCCTCAGTAGCGGTGGAAGATCCATACGCAGCCACAACGGCCTGGCACCTCCTCCTCATGCTGGTCACCAACCTGGTCACGCGTTGCTGTGGGATGGCGTTCCATTCCTCAACCAGGATTGGTTGCAGGTCAGCCGGCGTGGTTGTGTTGGTCACTCTAACACGTACAGCACGCCCAAGCTGATCCCACAAGTGTTGAATTGGGTTGAGGTCTGGACTCTTGGCAGGCCGCTCCATCCTCTCTACTCCCACATTGTGGAGGTAGTCTGTGATGACCCTGGCTCTGTGGGGGGGCGTTGTCATCTTGGAGGATGAAGTTAGGTCCCAGATTGTGGAGATATGGGATCACCACTGGCTGCAGAATCTCATCCCGATATCTCCCTGCATTGAGATGGCCTTCAACGATGACAAGCCTTGTTTTGCCAGTGAGGAGATGCCCCCTCCACACCATGACACTGCCCCCTCCAAAAGGTCTTACTCCATCGGTGCAACAATCAGCAGAGCGTTCTCCACGTCGTCTCCATACTTTGACTCTGCCACCCAACTTTGACAGACAGAACCTGGACTCATCACTGAACATGACATTCCCCCACATGTTCAGGTTCCATTGTCTGTGTTGTCGACACCAGCGCAAACAGGCCTGACGGTGAAGGGCAGTCATTGCAGGCTTCCTGCTAACCTTATGAGAATACACTGTTTACCATTGGCAGAGCATTTTGGCAAATCTTTCTTGGGCGCTACCCTCATAATCAGCTGTGCTGCTCATCCCACAAATATGCATGATCCTTACAAGTTGGACATCATTGTGAAGGTAAATAAACAGGCTTTCCAACCATGTAAATACAATGACCATTAGCATTGATACAACAGAGAAATAATCCACCAAACACAAGTTTCTGAACTTTCTTTTCCCAGTTTATATATTGTTATATATATATATATAATATATATAATTTAATTTCAGTGTATGATCACCTGAAACTAGGAATTGTTGTGTTTTCGTTGGCTTAGAATGAGCCCTTCATATCTACATAGGGGGCGGGTCCTCTTTACGGAGTCCGCCATGTTTCTACAGTAGCCCAGAACGGACAAACCAAACACTGGTTCTAGAGAGAGCCTTTAATGTTCTTACGTTACCTGAAGGCCACCGTAGTTCTCCCACACACTTGTGAAACGGCGGAGCCGCAGAGTTCAAATCCGTGGTACCACCAGCCGCCGCCTGACTTCCAAAGTAGTGTTATTATGGTAAGGACGGCCTCTGAGCGAGGCGAGATGCAATACCACGATTTTCACTCGGGAGCTCACGTTAGCACAGTTTTGGAAAGGAAGGAGTGAGCCGAGGGGTACTCAGTTGGTACCGCACCTTTAAGGGTCAATAACCTCGAGCTAATGTTCTCTTTTTCAGACAAACATTGTGGACCTAAGTCGCTGTGCTCATCTCTGTAGTCTTAGTTGAGACGTATTGATGTTTGTTTTGTACCGACACTCTTAGTAATGCACAGTAAAGAGAGGTCTCATCATGTCAATAGAGCTCCATGAATTGAATAGTGTTGAAGTGAATGAGAGAGAGCTCGGGTCGATGACAACAGCAGCTGCAGCATCCGGTCGGAGCCCCGTGGTTTCACTGTGGCCTTTCTTGCATTTCACTGCATCCAGCTCTCACTCTCTCTCATCCTTTTTCTCTTTTGCTGTTCCCATCTCTTCTTCTCCTTTGTTTGTCTACCTCGGTTGTCCCGCCTCCCTCTCTCTTCCTCCCCTCCTCCCTCTCGTTACATTATTGATACAGAACCCATCTATGAATCTTTCCGGTCTCCAGAGAGCCGATGACCTCTCCTCTGTCTCCATCCCTCTGTCTTATTTATCGGTCTGCTCCATCTCTATTCCTTCCCCTTCAGGGCCAGCCTGCTGATGAAGTTATTTTGCACAATACAAATGGAACCATTACTTTACTCCTATGTTTCACTGCATGCCGGCTATGCTCTGGGAAATTACTGCAAAAATTGTTCCTCCATTCTGAAGACGAATTGTTTGGATAATTCAATCTTATTGCTCTCGTTCCAGCGGTCAGGAGGTGCAGGGGAAGACCTGGCTGACAGCTGACTCACAGTCGTGGCCGGATCTCTGATCATTTCATGTGCTCTACAGGGGCGTAGATTTCACTGGGAATTTGCCTTCTACAACTGAAAGTGGGATTTTTTAGAAGCTATTTCAGTGTTTGTTGCACTCACTAAATAAAAATAAAAGATCCAAAGGTGGAAATCAAAATCTTATTTCAGATTCAGATTACTTTACAGTTCATCAGATTTGCATAAAATGGAAATTTGTCTTTGGCACTGGCATCCAAGACAACACACACCAATACACAACAATTATGCATCTTAAAATCCGAAAGTGTACAGCTGTAATTTCGATCAATTTTTCTATTTAGAATCAACATCGTAACACCCCTAACCCCCTGAGACCTGCTTTCCTGTCTTTCAGAGGCTGAACGTACAGATATCATATAAAACTGGAAAAACCTGAGGATTCCATCGGTACCAACCATGACATGCCAGCTGGTCGTGAAGGAGGCAAAATAACGCTCCAAACTTATGCTGAATGTTGGCGAGGAAAAACTGGCATGGCCATTTTCAAAGGGGTCCCTTGACCTCTGACCTCAAGATATGTGAATGTAAATGGGTTCTCTGGGTACCCACGAGTCTCCCCTTTACAGACATGCCCACTTTATGATCATCACATGCAGTTTGGGGCAAGTCATAGTCCAGTCAGCTCACTGACACACTGACAGCTGTTGTTGCCTGCTGGGCTGCAGTTTGACCTGTTCTGATTTGAGCATATCTATTATGTTAAATGCAGAACCTGTGAGGGTTTCTGGACAATAGTTGTTATTGTTTTGTGTATATAATAAATATATACATGCATATGCATAAAGCAGCATATTTGCTCACTCCCATGTTGATAAGAGGATTAAATACGTGCAATTCATTGTGATTAATCATGGAAAATCACGCGATTAATCGCAAGTTAATATTTGAAAAGATTGCAAAAGGTCTGAGGTGTTTTGCTACTTGTGTGTGTGGTTGTGTCAATTGTGTGTAGTGTTTTGACAAAATGCGCATTGTTTTCAAAATCGTGATGAAGCAATTGTAAAAAAACTGTAATAAAAAGGAAAGTGTTAATTGCAAGAATACCACGGGATTCAAACTCTGCCGTCTTACCCACCATCAACCACTGCGACCTCCACACCGACACTGGTAGTGTAAATGAAACCCTGTGACCCTGCGGCATTTGAGCCACATGACCTTCACAGTGACGGATCAGACACCATATATCAGAGCTGACTGGCTCAGATCTGACATGTCATAAACGGTCAGTATATCAGCAGTCAAACACACACACAGACACAAATACTGTCTTTTGAGCACTGAGCTGTTGGATTCACACGGAGGGATGGATGGAACGACACAGAAGATAAGTGGGAAACAGAGATGACTTAGCCTGCAGAGAGGAGACAGAAAAGGTGTGAGATGGGAAGAATAAAGGAGGCGAAAGAGAAAATAAGAGAGAGAGAATCACAGCAGCTGCGGTGACAAAGCAGCGAAGTTTTCAGCTGCTGTAAGGAAGAGATTCACAAGCTTAGCTGGAGTCACACTGCAATGAATAGACCTTTCAACACACTCTATGGAGGCTGCTGTGTGAGAGCGAGGAGGAGAATGAGGATGAGCGAATGTGAGGAAGTGTGTGAGCATGTTTTTAACCAGCAGAGTCAGGATTAGATAGTTAACAAGATGTGTTAAGCTGAAATTCAGATTCTTTTCCCGGAGCTCACCACGATAGCTCTGAGTTGGCTTTTGCCCTTTCCTCTGGGCCACAGACTGTATAGAAAGATGGACGACGCGCCTCCACTTCCTCCCACTGTACAGAAGTGAAGCCAAAATATCCCGGATACCAGAGCCGCCATATTGAGATTTTGACGTCATTTGGAGCCAGAGTCTGCGCAGTAGTGGAGCCGCGGTGTCGACCCGCCCGAACGAATCGCTGGCCGAGCATGGCCGCAGCTTGTCAGCGAAAGAGACTCACGGCGGCCAATCATAACGTCTCACCCCCTTTTTGGCTGGACCGCAGAGGGCCAACCCTACAAATGCAAAAGTCTGTCAGTCACTTAGCGATGAAGGTACGCGATTGGTTGGCCGAGTGTTGGAGTTTCCTCATTGGCCGTTGCTCTTTCAAAATGAAAAGACGGGAGCGGACCTTTGTTAACGTTTTCAGTGACGGTCAGCGGTTCCACGGCATCCTCAGTTGTTTATCAAGTTAACCAACTTCAGATGGCTTTACTTGTGTACGGCTCTTTGAACAGGACCCTTCCCTCATAT
>CAKAOI010050181.1:27420-44713 GCA_916701655.1 Sebastiscus albofasciatus | reverse complement strand
GAGCCGCGGTGTCGACCCGCCCGAACGAATCGCTGGCCGAGCATGGCCGCAGCTTGTCAGCGAAAGAGACTCACGGCGGCCAATCATAACGTCTCACCGCCTTTTTGGCTGGACCGCAGAGGGCCAACCCTACAAATGCAAAAGTCTGTCAGTCACCTAGCGATGAAGGTACGCGATTGGTTGGCCGAGTGTTGGAGTTTCCTCATTGGCCGTTGCTCTTTCAAAATGAAAAGACGGGAGCGGACCTTTGTTAACGTTTTCAGTGACGGTCAGCGGTTCCACTCACGAGTTCTCCTCTATCGGCGCATTTCCACCAGATCCAGTGACGGAGTTTGTCTCAACGCTTTCCTTTCATTTCATATGGAAAGCAGGAGAAGCAGTATGTGCTGGTATGCACTGGTGGAGTGTTGCAGCCAGTTGGAGAGCGTCTAGATTTGAAAAATGTTATTTTATGCAAATGAGCCCGTCCAGCGCGACGCGTCCAGCCCACCAAACTTGGACCCAGCTGTCAAACTAGGCGATCTAGTTCTAAAATGAAACCAGATTCAGCAGTGGCATCATCGCCTATTTCTCACTTAAAGTAGATTTTGGTGGATCGTTTAGATGGAATAACAGGAAGTTTACGAGCAGGCCGCCGTGTTGTTTCCTGTTTGAAACGGAAAGCAGAAAAACCAGGGACCGGTCATGTGCATTCCACGATCGGGTACGTCACCGCTTGAAACAGGCATGAAGTAAGGAATAATGTACAGCGAGCCGGTCATTGTTGTGAAAGAATCCCAGACAGGGCGATGCTGGTCTCTCATCGCCCTGAAGGGGATTCTTTCACAACAACGACCCGCTGGCTGTACATTATCCCGCATATTACACAGCTACTGAAGAAATCAATAGTTTGACACAAAAACGGTCCTCCAGAGTCCAACATCAGAGCTGTGCCCATAGCAACGGTCTGTT
This sequence comes from Sebastiscus albofasciatus, assembly GCA_916701655.1. NCBI lineage: Eukaryota > Metazoa > Chordata > Actinopteri > Perciformes > Sebastidae > Sebastiscus > Sebastiscus albofasciatus. Next base: position 43,762 of record CAKAOI010050181.1, on the reverse strand, counting down.
AAACATAGCAACGGTCTGTTATAGAGAAATTATAGACCGCAGAACGCCGTGATTGACCAATCAGAATCAAGTATTCAACACAGCCGTGTAATCAGCATTATTAACTGTGTCCATCAAACTCATTCATCTCGACCTTTGTCTTTCTAGTCCGGCATCCTCAGTTGTTTATCAAGTTAACCAACTTCAGATGGCTTTACTTGTGTACGGCTCTTTGAACAGGACCCTTCCCTCATATTTCCATGAACAGTATTCAATTAATCAACAATTCCACAATCATTTGACCCGAAACAACTCCAAACCCGTTAAAGGTCTGTTTTTATCTCCCTGATGTTTTCCTTATGGATTATTTCCGTCTGTTGCTTAATAATGAGTATTCATTGAAGATATAATAATGGGAATCTTAATTCTATTTCATCACTTTGTCTCTCTGTGTGTGTAATCTCATCTCTTTCTTTTTTTCCTCTCCTCCCTCTCTTTACCATCCTTTCTAACATTTTATAATTGATTAAGGTGTGCACAGCGGAGTGCCCTGATCAAGCCCTTCTGAGGGTCTTTTGCACCACTCCATCACATCTGTTGTTGTTTATGTAACATCAACTTGTACCTTTTTCATATGTGTAAACAAATAATATCTAAATCTGAATCAGGGATGACATGCACACAAACTGGGTTCTCTTTTTACAGTATTGTGATATGATATGAAAGTAAGTTAAATCCAATAAGTCAACACAGTGCTTTACATTAAGACCAATACAGTCACTTCCCAACATTGACATTTAATTAAACAACACTTATTTTAATTTGATTTGGATCATGGACATGATGCAGTTTGATTGATTTTATATTTACTGTGGAATCGATCAATAACACGCCCGGCTGTCTATGAGAATAACTCATACTGGACTGAATGCAATCTAATTACACACAAGTGTGCATGAGTGTGTTTTATTATTGATAGTAGCAGCATCATCCATTCACTGGAGTGTGTGTGATGTATGCGTAATACTGCAACCTAAATAAAATCACTGCGTTCTTTGGATAAAACACTGTTTGGATATTGAAATATAGAATATTTTGCTGCCGTTTGTGGCATATAATGACTTTTTTGAGTGATTTATTCTCTTTTTCTTACTTGTTTCATGGTCTCCTCCGACCTCTCTGAATGATCTATAAATGCATAGAGAGGATTAACACTGATGTAATTAATGATTAGATTTCTATTAATGCGCCACCACAACTACCTCAATCTATTAATCCTGTCTCTTGACTACACAGGTTTCCAGTCCCTGTTTATTTGTGGAAAGGTGTTAATAATCCTCCAGCTGTTTAGCTGTGTTTATATTAATCAGACGGATGAATCAGGCTGTGAGGAGGGTACAGTCCATTCAATTAGTTCTCTGTTCTCTGACTGAAAGAGGACATCCATTTCAAGTCACACTATGCATTCTCAGTACAGACTGTAACAACAACATTACAACAGCAATCTCCACAACCACAGCTGTATAAAATAACACAGAGGTGGGTTGGAAGTGAAGCCAACTGTGCAGAAAATGGCCAGCACTCAGTGGATGTCGCGTTGGGGAAAACAGCAATCTTAAAAGATGTTTCCTCTGCACAACTGGAGTTGTCAGCAGCCTGAAGGCACAGCAGGTTGTGTGTGTGCTGGCTATGAGGAGGCTCTGACGGTGTGTCTGTATGGCTTTGCACTCTTTGGGGCTGCAGGGATGAATAGGATGTAGAAATGTAAAATCTAAGGAGTAACGTACCTCTAGAAACTTAAAGCCACTATTTTGGGTCAGTAATTTATACGTTCAATCACTTTATTAGATCATCAATTGATTTTGAGGAGGGCTGTCAATTGATTAAAATAGTTAATCTCGATTAATCGCAAATTGATCACACATTTTTTATCTGTTCAAAATGTACCTTAAAGGGAGATTTGTCCAGTATCTAATCCTCTTATCAACATGGGAGTGGGCAAATCTGCTGCTTTATGCAAATGTATGTATATATTTATTATTGGAAATCAATTAACACAAAACAATGACAGATATTGTCCAGAAACCCTCACAGGTTCTGCATTTAGAATAAAACAATATGCTCAAATCATAACAGGTCAAACTGCAGCCCAACAGGCAACAGCAGCTGTTTGTTCCTCGCCAAAATGCAGTGCAAGTTTGGAGCGTTATTTATCCTCCTTTGCAACAAGCTACATACGTGGTTGGGTTTTATTGTTTCATATGATGCCAGTATCTTCTCTCTAGCTTTACACCTGAGCCCGCTACAACCTAAAAATCACAAGTTGCGTTAATGCGTTAAAGAAATTAGTGGCTTTAAAATTAAAATTTACATTAATGCACTATTATCACGTTAACTTTGACAGCCCTTGTTCCCATACAACTAAACTGCATTCTCAATTACGTTTCAAGAGATACAGTGTGTAGTGTGTGTGCATGCACGTTAGAGGTGAAGCGAGTGAGAACGAGCGCGGTGTGTGAGTGAAGGCAAGCAGGCAGAGGAGCAGAGGAGCAGAGGAGCAGAGACTCCGGCCCTGGAGACCAAAGCTACGGTCTCTCCTGTGTCTTCTGACCGCGGTCGGGAGGCCGAAGCAGGAGGAGTTGACACCGTTTTGCAAGACGGGGGTCACTAGATATATCTTTGCGGTTTTGGTGCTTCCGTGTAGTTTGTGTCGGAGTCTGAGTCTGAACAGCGTAGCCACACGCGAGCGCGCATGGGACACCGACCCACAATGATTTATACGTTACGTTATACGTAATTTTGCACATGTTCCATACTACAGAGCCTAACCAATTCTTGCGTCAAGAATAAAATCAAGTAGATTGATCTCCTGACAACAGACTGAAGTGTGACTGGTTCTGTGTTTTATCATTTGAGCATGTCTATAAGAGACTTAAATTCAATTAAATTCAATTCTCCACAGCGAGATAAGAAAATATGATTCATAAGAAGTTGTAATATTCTTATTTAAATGAAGATAATTGGTTGTCACACCACAACTGACTGGGAGAAGCTACATGTTACCACATAATCTCACCAGTAACAATGATTTTAAGTGTCCAAAGTATGTTAGCAGGACAAAATGTACTTTGGAAAAAGAGACATTCGTAGATGCTGCGTTAACATTTTATGAAGCCCATCAAAAGACAAGCCTCAAATATCTTGTTCAGGAAAGTAAAACAGAACAGCGATGAAATGTGTCAGACGGGATGGAAGGAGCAGAACGAGGGGAAATAACACCTCTCCGTCTCCTCCTGTACCTCCTCTCTCTCTCTCTCTCTCTCTCTCTCTCTCTCTCTTGTTGCTTTTCTCTTCGCACATAACAACCCCCCGCCTGGTGTTTCTATCATACTCTTTCTCAGCCTCTCTCTGTTCACCTATCATGAACTGTACACAAAACCCTTATCTTCCATTTCCTCTGCAGCGTCAGCATGTCGGAAGAGCCTCTCGCAGAATGTGGCTTGTACACCGATAACAAGCATTTTTCAGCTCCCGTGATGCGTTCTACATACATACAAATCATTTTTCAGTGAATACAGCATTTTCAGATGTAAAATATCAAAATAAAAGATTTTTTAGGCAACAGTAGCTGAACACATGTTAATCTAGTGTTCCTTAGTGGAACCTTTAGTCTCATTTGATCCTTCAGAAGCTGTATTCACTCACCTGTTCACTAAAATACAATCAATCAATCAATCAGACTTTATTTATATAGCACCTTTCAAGCAAGTCAAATGCAATTCAAAGTGCCAGACAGACGATTGACAAAAATATAGAATGTTAAAAATGGATTTAGAGACTAATGCACACCAAAACAACCAATATAAAAGTTCATTGAATAAGAAAGCAATAAGAGATGGGTATTTAAGACAATAAAAGATAAATGAAATACAAGGAAATTAAAAAAAACAATAAAAATAACTAAATAAAAATTATGAAACTACACAAAATAAGCAGATTGTATTAAAATAATGAAATTTTAATAAAATAAAATAGAATAAAAGAGATAATAATGATCAGCAGTAAAATGTTGATTAAATAAAATATAGTAAAATAAACACTATAATGATGATGATAAATAAGATAAGTATTAACAATAGAAAACATAAAATTATAAAACTATAAAACACTACATAAAAGCCAGCCTAAATAGATGGGTTTTAGTTTATGTTTAAAGATATCAACATGTTCAGCTCCTCTCAGTTCCTCTGGAAGGCTGTTCCAGCGGCTGGAAGCAGCATCTCCACATGTTTTTGTTCTGCTTGGTGGAACAGGTAGAAGAGAAGAAGCGGAGGATCTGAGGGGCCGTCCTGGTTCATAAACCAAAAGCATTTCTGCAAGGCAGCCTGGTGCAAGGCCGGGGAGTGCCTTATTATAAACGAATAAAAGAATTTTAAAATCAATACGAAAACTAACAGGTAACCAGTGTAGAGACTTTAAAATAGGCGTAATGTGTGCTCTCCTTTTGGTTTCAGTCAGCACTCCAGCAGCAGATTTAGCTGATTCATTGTATTCTTTGGTAGCGTTACAGTAGTCCAGCCTGCTAGTTATAGAAGCGTGCATCAGTCTCTCTGCGTTGCTCAGAGAGAGAAATGGCCTCACTCTGGAGATATTCTTCAGATGATAAAATGCTGTTTTTGTGATACTTCGGACATGACATTAAAATCAGAATCAAAAATCACTCCCAGATTTGTTGCTTCTTGATTTGGCTTGAGTCCTTGTGTATTTAGTTTGGAGGCCTAGCTAGATTGACGATAAGGGGGTTTCTGAGCAGTTTCCAGAACAGAAGTGCTCGCCATCCTGTCGCCGAAAAATACAATTCCTGCAGAAATCTCCAAAATGTCAAAAGTTTTTTATATCAAATCACAGCATGGCTTTTTCTTTGGTGTTCCTCAAGGTCTTGGCGTCTTAATGTGGTATTTTGGAGGGATTATTGATCATTTTGATCAATTCTTGAGTGGTAAAAGAAAGGGGGAGAGAGAGAGGACATGCAGCGAAGGGCCACAGGTCGGATTCGAACCCGGGGCCGCCGGGGTAAGGACCGAGCCTTGATATAGGGTTGAAAAAAACAGAGTTGGGGGGCGCCCGCATCACCAGGTGAGCTACCGGGGCGCCCCCAACTCTGTTTTTGATAGTGCTGAGCTGCATCTCAAATTAATCTCCAGGTTCCCAGCTATCAGATGATGATCACCACTTCTATGTGACATCTACTGTTGGCTCTTTATCTAACCCTGAACATCCCCTCTAAAAGAAAGGGGCGTAATGGGAAGTGGTTGAAGGTACAGTATGAAGGATCTGGAGGCATCCAGCAGTGAGGTTGCAGATTGCAACTAACTTAAACTTCTCCTGTACGCCGAGCTCGTTAGAGAACTACGGTGGCCGACACGTAAACATGAAAACGCGAATATGGGCTACTGTAGAAACATGACAGCTGGCTCCGTGAAGAGGACCAACTCCCTGTGTAGATACAGACTGCTCATTCTTAGGTAACAAAAACACAATGCTCATTTTCAGGTGATTATACGCTAAAGAAAACAAAATGATTATTATACTCCATTTCTTCCAGTAGAACCCCTGAATGTTACACACCGGCCCTTTAAACTCCTATTAAAAAATACCCTACTGTATTTCTCCGGCATCCTGTTTCCACAAGAAATACATCAAATTAAGGAGGCAAGATGGTGTTTCATGAGGTCTTGGCGAGGTCAGGGGAAACATGTAATAGACACAGATTAGAACAATTAGCTTCTCCTCTCAGAAACGTACTTGCATCACTCAAGGCGGGAGGAATGATGTCATCCAGAGGTCTAGAAATCATACGATAGCCGTTTCTCAGGTCTACATGACTTTCAAATAGATTAAAAATGCAGCCAGCATTGGGGCAACAGCGTTTCAGCACAAAGCACGCATGCTACAATTACACACCAGGCCTTTTAATTCCTATCTTCATCTCCATCACTCCTCCTTCCTCCCTTCCCCCATTGATTCATCCAGTATGGCTGCTGTCACGCTTTCTTTCCCCCCTCTCTGTCTCTCTCTCTCTCTCTCTCTCTCTCTCTCTCTCTCCCCACTCAATGACATACTGGACTACATGAATGAACAAACACAAGGAGCTGCGCCTCCCTCAAGGACACACAGGGCCACACAACCACTTAAGAGCACTTCCGTAACCTAATAGTGTCAGACGAAATGAGACGGGAGATCATCTGATAGCAGCAACAAAATGAATCACATCGGTCTGTGTGTGTGTGTGTGTGTGTGTGTGTGTGTGTGTGTGTGTGTGTGTGTGAGCATGCACAAATGTGTTTACTGTAATCGCCAATATTTACAAAGTATGTTTCACGTTAGGTGATTTTTATGTGTGTGTGTGTGTGTGTGTGTGTGTGTGTGTGTGTGTGTGTGTGTGTGTGTGTGTGTGTGTGTGTGTGTCCTACCGTCTTGGGGCAGTGGACATATCGTGCCAGGCTGATAATCAGGTCATGCGTGATGGGGTCCACAAGGTTTCTGAAGCTGGCGTAGCGGTACAACACGTCGTCCAGAGATGTTGACTCCATGCCCAGGTCCTAAACACACACACACAAACACACATACATTAAATAAGACATCATATTCTCACTTATGCAACTGTACATACAGCACTTATATAGGCAACACTCATAAAAGCGAAGCAAGGCAATCTATTTAGATACTAGATTTCATACACATGGGAAAACTCAAAGGGCTTTACATTAAAACAAAAAAAGAGCATTCAAACACAGGAAAGCACACAAAATACACAACACAGATAGAAGAGTTATTGATCACACATACACTACATTTGCTTTCCTTCATAAGCAAACATAAAAAGTAGGGTTAGTTAATCGATTCAAATATTTAATCGCGATTAATCAAACATTTTGTATCTGTTTTAAATTCATTCATGCACATGGGAGTACAAGCATACACGTAAATATCTCGTAAGTGCAAGGCTTTCACATCTTCCATGCTGCTTGGTGAACTCGCTGGCCCCCTGAAGCATTAAATTAAAGCCTGTTGCATCTCTTCCCGCTGTCTGACTGTCTGCTTGCCGGTGGGGGAAAATGAAAATTTGTCACATCTCGAGCACCATCAAAGCTTCCGAATCATTGACCTGTTGGCAGAGCGTCACGCACGAACAGCGGTGTTGTTAAAGTGAATCTTAAAAAGTCAACATGAATGACAAAAAAAAGACACAGGAGAAGATTAGACATTCTGAGAACTCTAACAAAGCTGCTGTCATGGACTCTAAGTCAAAGCAAAGTGCTGTCTGTAGAAAGTCACCATTTGTTTGACATTAATAATTTAGATTATCCATCATGCTCCATTATAGGAACCAAAAAACGGACTTTGTTTGGGAACGAGATTAAAAGTCTAGAGCACCATTAGCACCCTGTAAAAGCTGTTCCTTCATGCCACAATATGAAAGTGCTGGACACAATGAGGGATGTCAAGGCAGTTTGGCACTTCTTAGAGCCGTATTCGTAGTGTGGGAGTAAAAGGAAAGGTCACGGGCTCCCTTGGTCGCATGAATGTGCTCGTTTCATGGCAGCCGCCCTATTAGATCATGAGAAATCCTCCTTGTTCACAGTGTGCAAAATGGAAAGGTTCAATCCTCTGCGGGGCATGAATGTGATCAGTAAAAGTCTGCTCATTTGATATTGACATTTCTAAAAATACAAGTGGAAAATTTAGCTTGATACAGAAAAGGTTGGAGTCACCAAATAAATCTGCATTTACCCGCTGGGGGGTCTAGGGTTAAAGGACCAGTGTGTAGGACTTGGCCCACTGTTATGACTCTTTAAACTCCCCTTCAGCTCCGCTCTAACTAGCTTTGTTTGAGGGCGTGCCAAACTAACCGTTATGCAAACGTGTTACTTGATGACATCACCACGTTACAAGAAGAAAAGGCAGGACTTCGAGCGAGGTGTTACTGGCAGTTCAGGAGCAGTGTTTCTGTGGGGAGAGGAACTCCCTTTGGTGTGGACTTTGGGCTTTGTATCTTTCTAACAAACATATTGACTACGTGCACACTCAAAACAGGATCATGCACGTGAGGAAGGATTGTTGTTGGCTTTTCCACATAGAGAAGATTACTGGCTATTTAATAACTGATTTAAGAAAGCGACACAAATATAATCTAATTATGTGGGAAATACTAAATAACTAAATAACGCTCCAAACTTACGCTACATTTTGGAGAGGAAAAACTGGCATGGCCATTTTCAAAGCGGTCCCTTGACCTCTGACCTCCAGATCAGTGAATGTGAATGGGTTCTCTGGGTACCACGAGTCTCCCCTTTACAGACATGCCCACTTTATGATCATCACATGCAGTTTGGGGCAAGTCATAGTCCAGTCAGCTCACTGACACACTGACAGCTGCTGTTGCTGTTGGGCTGCAGTTTGCCATGTTATGATTTGAGCATATTGTTTTATGCTAAATGCAGAACCTGTGAGGGTTTCTGGACGATATCTGACATTGTTTTGTTGTTAATTGATTTCCAATAATAAATATGTTTGTATGTTTATGCATATTTGCCCACTTCCATGTTGATAGGAGTGAGAGAGATAAATCTCCCTTTAAGGTTCATTTTGAACGGATAAAAAAAATGTGAGATTAATTTGCGATTAATCCAGATTAATATTCGAATCGATTGACAGCCCTAATTATAATACTATTCTGACTCATGCTTTCTTGATTTTTGCCTTTTTTTGTCTCAGTAACCATCCTGAGGACACCAGCCATGGAGTTTATGACCAGCTGTTGGGTAATTGACACACATATGAACGGGTGTATTCATCCTTCGTACTGCATAGGGCTCTGGAACAACACTGTAATGGGTCTGCTTTTCTATCTCCACCACTGCTAACGCCGGTCTGGAAGCATGTGTGTGAATGTATTTTAGTCTGCAGGTAAGTCAGCTCATTGTGTCTGCAGGTCGAGTTTTGTGTGTGTTTGGGTTTTTGTTTGTGCAGACAGTTCACCAGTTGAGTGGCAACAGGGCCGGCCATGTTCGGAGAGAGAGAGAGAGAGAGAGAGAGAGAGATGCTCGCTCTCCTGCAGAGCGGTATGACTCACTGAGGTTTCCATGCTGCCTATTGTTTTGCGTAGGAGGGGGCAGGCGCTCTGACTGAATGACACACATGAATCAGCTGCTGTATTTTCAGATGAGAGCGACATTAATAGCAACACAGCAGATGAGAGAAACCTATGATTAGTGCATCAACAGGTGTGTGTTGTGATACGTCCTGTTGGTGACCAGGATACACACACTCACACAGTTTCCAGGTGAGGTCACCCAATCACACGAGATGCATTGTCTTTAAATAAAGTCTCTCCATGATGGAAGACTACTGACTGTTAATATTATTATTATTATTATTATTATTGTTCTATCAGCTGCAGTCTCTGCAGTGTATCATGTGTAAATATTTGGGGCGACATGAGGTGATGTAGTGGTTAACATACACTCTTCCAGGTTATCTTGGTGTGTCACTGAACAGTCAGACAGATTTGAGTTTTAGAAATCTGATATTGACATTTTTGCATTGAAGCTCGGGGTGTAAGACAATATCGAAAAAAATTGCGATATTCTGTGATATTGCATCAATTCTCAAAAACACTGTATTGATTTTTAATGAATAGTTGACATGCAAAGGGTTAACTCAGTCAATGCTTTATTTCCTTTCTCAAAGTATACTGCTATGATTTTAGATGTTACAGTTACTGTGATAAATGGAAATGCAGATCCCACTGTTCTGATTGGATAAGAAAAGTAATCAGATTTTACACATACGGTGATGTGTTCTTTATACCATGACAGCTTTCCTAAAATTAGAGTAAAAAACGGCAAGATATGGCTTTGCTTACAGCATCGCAATATACTGAACTGTAACCCCTGTATCATGATACGTATCGTATCGCCAGACTCTTACCAATCACAAAAGCCTTAACTGAAGCTGCCAAAAGGTGATGGATTCAGATAAAAATGAGTGTTAGATTGATACATTGTGATCAAAAAGGAACCCTTATTGTATATGAGGTGGACAACACCCACTAACCCTGAATCTCACCTCTGGACAACCTTATATTCTATAATCTGATACATTTATTTTCACTTTTTGACCCCTTTCAATGTTAAAAATAAGCTTGTTAGTTAAAGGAAGACAGAAGATAGATACCACTGTCATACCTGTGCATTAGCTTAGTTTATTTTACAGACTACAAACAGGGAGAGGCGGCGGGGACCGTTAGCCTGGCTCTGTTAAAGGTAAAAAAAGAACAGCGTATCAAGTAGGGCTGTCAAAGTTAACACCATAATAACGTGTTAACGCAAATTCGCTTTAACTAATTTCTTTAACTCATCAACTCAATTAATCTTTAAAAGGTTGTAATGGGCTCAGTTTTAAAGCTAGAGGGAAGATACTGGCATCATATGAAACTAGAGAACCTAAAGGAATCCATTGGTACCAGCCATGTCATGTCGAAGGAGGCTAAATAACGGTCCAAACTTAAACGAGGAAAAACTGGCACAGCCACTTTCAAAGGGGTCCCTTGACCTCTGACCTCCAGATCAGTGAATGTAAATGGGTTCTCTGGGTACCACGAGTCTCCCCTTTACAGACATGCCCACTTTATGATCATCACATGCAGTTTGGGGCAAGTCATAGTCCAGTCAGCTCACTGACACACTGACAGCTGCTGCTGCTGTTGGGCTGCAGTTTGACCTGTTATGATTTGAGCATATTTTTATGCTAAATGCAGAACCTGTGAGGGTTTCTGGACAATATCTGTTTATAATATTTGTAAATATTTTTTTTGTGTTGTTAATTGATTTCCAATAATAAATATATACATACATTTGCATAAAGCAGCATATTTGTCCACTTCCATGTTGATAAGAGTATTAAATACTTGACAAATCTCCCTTTAAGGTTCATTTTGAACAGATAAAAAATGTGCAATTGATCGCGATTAAATATTTGAATCGACTGGCAGCCCTAGTAAATATGTGTTGTATTAAGCTGCTTGTACAAACAACCTATGGGGTCGTTTTTGGTGGGAGGAGGACAGTCTCTAAAATAATCTAACCAGTTTCTATCTCTAGATTCAAACTGTACAGTATGTGTAGAGATGAGTGAGATCAATCTTCTCATGTCTCTCGGTAAGAAGGCGAATAACCTTTTTCCCAAAATGTCACACTCCTCCCTGAAATGGCCAATGATGACAGTTCAATACTTCCCTCAATGGAAATATGTCCACGATAAAAGGAGACACAAAGTTCAATACAAATGCAACATCTGTGTTTTTTGATACATTTTCATGCCTTAGAAAAACACTGGCACCAAAACATCCAAAGTGTGTGTGTGTGTGTGTGAGTGTGTGTGTGTGTGTGTGTGCGTGTGTGTGAGTGTGTGTGCGTGTGTGTGTGTGTGAGTGTGTGTGTGAGTCACAGGAGCACACATTGTGTCTTTCCTCATAAGTGTGACAAGGATTTGAGGCTCTATGTAAATACGTGTAGATCAACCCTGAATGGAAATGAACCTTCCAGCTCTCTCTGATCTGAACAGACACAAGAAGGTTTACGAAGCAGCCATTACTGTATTCACAACAGAGTGCTGACGATGTGTGTGTGCGTTTAGTGAGAAGGTCTGCAGTGGTGAAAAGTAAAAAACTGTAGAACAGGGCGCCCCGATAGCTCAGCTTGGTAGAGCGGGCGCCCATATAACAAGGCTGAGTCCTAACCTCTCTCTCTCCCCCTTTCTGAAGAAACTGTCTGCTGTCGTATCAATAAAGGTTTGAAAATGCCCCAAAAAATAATCTGAAAAAAAAAAAATAAAAAGTAAAACATTGCAGAACACATTGAAACAACAGCCAACATTATTTAGCAAGGTGTTCATGTACATAAATATTCACTCTCCAGAAAAAGCCATTCATTATTAACAGTGGCCCCTCATGAAATATACATGACGAGGACAAAATAAAAATGCACTGTCTCCTTCCTTTAACTCTAAGGGGATAGCGTGTTGAGCTCACACACACACACACACACACACACACACACACACACACACACATACACCATTTATGCTATGAGGAAAACAGTGTGGGCTTTTCTTTCATTAGAAAGCACCACCCACACTAATTAGCGGCGGTCAACATCAGAGCAGCGGTCTGAAACCAGCTGAACACGAACAAAGATGGAGCTGGAGACAGACGCGGCAAACAGGAGGGCTCAAGGGCAGGCTCTCGGGTAAATGAGAGGAAATGGCAGCCGGGGCAGGAGGACCCGTATATGAAGCCGGTATGACCTTTATTAAAGATCACATACTGACCCGACGGCGTCGGCCACCTCTGACATGACGGAGGTTCTCTGACCGTAGCTGAAGAATTAATAAGGTTATTAATAGTTCCGTATTAAAGACTTCTTCTCGGGTTGACATTTTGATACGTCATAGTGTAATTAATAAAATTAATGATGGCTGCATTCCAGGTGCAGGGGTCCTGGTATTTTGCATGTTGGCACACTACTCACTGTGATGGGATTAACCCATCATCAGTGTTATCAGTTCCACATAATATGACAAATCAAAAGAGCTGCAAGGAAAAGGTCTGTAGCGTCTCATTCCCTGGGTCTGCCATGCACACTGAGGACACTGAGATGGCATCATGGGAAAAACAAGCTTTCATTTCAGAGTCAGAATCAGATTTATTTAGATACATACAAGGAATTTGACTCCTGCTTTATGCATCTGTCTGAATGTACTGATACAAAAATAGATGTAACAGTTAAGAACAATGACAACAAAGCTGGACAAATAAAGGTAAGGAATAGTCGAAATAAAATATATTAATATATATATATTAATATATATATTAATATATATATATACAGTATATTTGGGCTGTCAATCAACAAAAATATTTAATGGTGATTAATCGTTTGATGGTCCATAGTTAATTGCGATTAATCACAAATTAATCACACATGTTTTATCTGTTCAAAATGAACCTTAAAGGGAGATTTGTCAAGTATTTAATACTCGTATCAACATGGGAGTGGACAAATATACTGCTTTATGCAGAATGTTGTATATATTTATTATTGTAAATCAATTAACAACAAAACAATAACAGATATTGATCAGAAACCCTCACAGGTTCTGCATTTAGCATAAAACATATGCTCAAATCAGAACAGGTCAAACTGCAGCCCAACAGCAACAACAGCTGTCAGTGTGTCAGTGAGCTGACTGGACTATGACTTGCCCCAAACTGCATGTGATTATCATAAAGTGGGCATGTCTGTAAAGGGGAGACTCGTGGTACCCAGAGAACTAGTTTTTAAAAACAAAATGTAACAAATCAATACATAGATATAAATTCATTGAATCATTATTTATTATTAAAATAATAAATCGTACACCGATAATTTGGTAAAATAAATATTGAAAATTAACAGGAATTACCATTCAAGTGTAAACATTTTTAATGCAGCAACAAATTGCTCAAAACTTAAACAGGAATTAAAATTCCAGTATATTTCTATAGTATATAAACATACAATTGAATGGAATAAGATCGGCCCCATTGTCACCCACTGATACCTGGTACAGCTATTTGTTCTTTTTTTTATCATATTACACTTTTGTAGCTGTTCGTTAACAAGTGACCAGATACAAATGTATAAATGTAGTGTATAGCTTTTTATAAAACAAATCCTCCTGAACATATAACTGCAGATATCTCACATCCACTACACACTCAGAGGTTGAGCTGCTCCCATCTGGCCGTCACAATAGGATCCCAAGGTCCAGCCAGAACATGCTGTATAAGAAGTCTTTTATTCCCCTGAACACAGAACGACTGCATCAGGGAAAGGCATCCGATGTGCTCATTTACACAATACTGTATATTGTATACTGTATATCTGCATGTTTTTATTGGTGTGTTGTGTGTATTGTGCGTATGTTTGCTGTACTTGGAGAAGCCAAAGATAAATTTCCTCTGTGGTGGACAATGAAGCCAATCTATTTACCTAAAGCTCATTGATTAACACATTATTTCTCATTTGGAACCAGCACATAGGTCAGGCAATCACTGTGTTTTAGGCCAATACATTGTTTCTGCACGTAACACCCTGTAAAACCACAAGCTGTCATTTTTACATTTTGTTTTTTGTACAAATTAAACATACAACATATAGGGATGCAAATTGTAAGCGCTGTCCTTAATCGGTCATTGGTAACACTAACGATCGATTAATCGTCATTTAAAAAACATACAAATTGTGCATGTGCCAAACAATACCAAACTCGTCAAAGCCTTATTTCCACCGTGTCGTATTGCATATTCTCTGACAGCAATGCATGGCCTATGAAACATACAAAGACAGAGGCCTTGACACATGCTTTAAGAAATACTCCATTCTACCGATATCTAGAGTTTAACTACACGTTGTTAGTACTTCAGATCTTTATTCGATAGTAGACCGATTCAATTCCATGTGCTCGATCGATTAATCGATCGGCGATTAATCGTCAACGCCCCTAACAAGACATGATGTGCTGATTAGTGAGCTTCAGAGGTGCTGGTGGGCAGATCCTATTTAACTTTGGAAAGAGCAATGCTAGTTGTTTCCCACTGCTTCCAGTATTTATGCTAAGCTAGGCTAATCACTTCCTTGCATCGTAGTTAACATACAGACACGGGAGCAGTATCGGACTCCTCATCTAACTATTGGCAAGAATGTGAAAAAGTGTATTCACAAAATGTCAAACTGTTCCTTTAATTAGCTAAATTGATTATATTAGTTATGATTTGGAATATTATTTTGATGCGACTGCGAGCAATCGTTGGCCTTTCAGTCACTTTTCCACAGATGTATTGATACTGCTCTTCTCGCCAAGTGGGGAGATATCATATATTTACGACTTGGAATTAAGACTCGGAAGCTAATGCATTTTCCCGTCCGTGTTTAAACCTAATGGTGGCAAATCTATTTTTTACATGACAAAGTAGGTTGTGCTAATCGTGCGGCTGCATTAATAACACGGCGCTGACATCTTTGCTGTAATTTGAACATCATGTCAACGTGACAGCATACAGAAACTGGCACAACGTGGAATGTATCTCTGTGAGAAAACTGCACTTGAAAGAACTTAAATTAGCCGGCGATGGAACAGACTGTACAGACGGCAGGCAGCACTCGCACCACTGTGATTCAAAGTGCAGCCAAAACAGGGCTGAATCAATCAAACAGCACCATGTTGAGACACTGCCCTTCAGACGCCGATAAGACCGGAGGAAAAAAGAAAAAGGAGGATGTGCAGTTAGCAGTACAACGTATGGAAAAGGTTGTTGTCCTTTACGCCATAAATTTCAACAAGAGAGATTTTAAAGAGCACATATTGTGCTTATTTTCAGCTGCAAAACTTGTATTTTAGGTTTCTACCAGAACATGTTTACATTCTTTAATGTTAAAAAGACATTTTGCTTTTCTCGGACCGGCTGTGCTGCAGCACCTCTTTAAACACTTGACAAATCTCCCTTTAAGGTACATTTTGAACAGATAAGAAATGTGTGATTCATTTCGATTAATCGCGATTAACCAAGGACAAGCATGAGATTAATTGTGACTGAATATTTGAATCGATTGACAGCCTTAGTTTATATCTCCACAGGGAGCGGGTCCTCTTCACGGAGTCCGCCATGTTGCAATGCCGTGTTTCTACAGTAGCCCAGAACGGACAAACAAAACTCAGTTAACCTTTCCTGCTTGTGCCGGAGTCGATAACGTTACTCACTCCTGTCGTTGCCACTCTCTCTCTCTTGCTTCACTACTCACTTCCCACGTACACACTCTACGCACTGGCTCTGGTCCAAATGACCAACGCTACTCTTACAACAACTGGATCTGGAGAGGGCTTTTTGGTGTTGGCCACCGTAGCTCTCCAACACGCCTGGTGCACGGGAGAGGCTTCATCCATCCATCCATCTTCAACCGCTTATCCGGGTTCGGGTCGCGGGGGCAACAGCTCCAGCAGGGGACCCCAAACTCCCCTTTCCCGGGCCACATTAACCAGCTCTGACTGGGGGGTCCCGAGGCGTTCCCAGGCCAGAGTGGAGATCATATTCCGTTGACCATATCATCATCATCATCACGGCTCCGCTTTTAAAATATTAATGGCGACCACATCACAACAGCCTCTCATTATCTGACAAAACACTGGTCACATACAAGAAGAGGAGTTAACAGCCCCACACACTGAACCGCTGAGGACACATTTAGAGCCCGTGTTGGTT
>CAKAOI010050181.1:0-27400 GCA_916701655.1 Sebastiscus albofasciatus | reverse complement strand
AGAGTGGAGATATAATCTCTCCACCTAGTCCTGGGTCTTCCCCGAGGCCTCCTCCCAGCTGGTCGTGCCTGGAACACCTCCCAAGGGAGGCGCCCAGGAGGCATCCGTACTAGATGCCCGAACCATCTCAACTGGCTCCTTTCGACGCAAAGGAGCAACGGCTCTACTCCGAGTCCCTCACGGATGACTGAGCTTCTTACCCTATCTCTAAGGGAGACGCCAGCCACCCTCCTGAGGAAACCCCTGAGGCTTCAGTTGGTTGTAATCTCCTCACCTCACCGCTAGACACGCCAGATCCTACACACTGGGCCTTTAATAGTTTAATCAACACAGAGCGCAGCACACAGAGGCTTTGAGCTTGAAAACAAAGATAATGGGCACAAAAATATATAACTAAAACAAACCTCATTCAAAATTCATATTCCGTTGATCATATCATCATCATCATCACGGCTCCGCTTTTAAAATATTAATGGCGACCACATCACAACAGCCTCCCATTATCTGACAAAACACTGGTCACATACAAGAAGAGGAGTTAACAGCCCCACACACTGAACCGCTGAGGACACATTTAGAGCCCGTGTTGGTTTCCACAGACGATGTTGGTTCTAGTTTAGCGATCAGGGGGGAAGTGGTGGGGAGACGCTAGCCTGGGTGTCAAGTTAATTGAAGGGCGGTGATTAAGAAGGTGGCCTCCTCAGTAGCTCTTAACAGAGCGCCCGCTTGATTAATCAATGTCTATTTAGTCCGAGCCCTCCGGCCATCGCCATGGTTTCCGGGCAACGTGGAGGAGAACCTGGTAACCGTAGAAGAGTGACTCTCCTCACAAACAAGCTCTCTCCTCTCTTTTTCTTCCTCTCTTTCTTTTTCTAAGTATCTTCTAATGTCTCTATAATCACTCACCGCCGCTGCCTCTCTTATTCTTCATCAGTGTCTGTTGCAGTTTCACCCTCATGGTGTTTTTCCCCTCTCTGCTCTCTTTATCCTCAGTAATTGTCTTTATCCAATTCATTGTGTGATCTGTCCGTCATGTACTGTTCTACCAGAGCACCCCCCCCACAGAATATGAAGCTGACTGATGGTTATGTCATGACCCAACATGAAAACCTGTTGTTTTCTTCCTCCAGCCTCCTTTAGGCGTCTCTGCTGATAAAAATAAATGACACATCCTTCAATCTGAAATATCGTGTCTGTCCATATCGTTAACTTTGACCCAGTTGGAGTGCGTCGTGCTTGTGGACGTTTCCTTTTCCCTAATCCCCAGCTCCACAAACAGCAGCAGGGAAAAAATCCTTCAGAGGTCAGAAGAGCTCGACCTCAAGCCATCACCCACTGGATCAAAACGGGGCCATGTGGCCTGCTGTGTACACAGCTCTACCTTCTCCTTGCTAGTGATACTACAGCACAGGCAACACTCAGCAGAGTGAGTTTCATCACTATGAAGAATGGATGCACTGAAGAAATAAGGAAATATCCTAAGTTTGTAAATTGTGCACCAGTTGTGTAATGACAGGAAAAGTAGTCCACTAAGTGCTAATAGAGGCTTCATAGTTCACCACAAATCTCCCAGCAGCTCTATCTGGGGCCATAATGGAGGTCCAATGGAGAGTGGCTGTTTGCAAATAATGCTTAAATGTGTTACACTGAGGCCAGAGACTGACAGTTTAAGCTGCTCCCTTCAGATGAGCTACACCAGTAGAATAAAAGTAAGGATTCCCCACCTCTTAGGCCTTTACACATTTTTATTTTGAGCGATTAATTCACACATCAATATATATTTTTGAAGCTGTTGTTTTTGCCATGAATACTTTCACACAGTACGCAAATATTGCGCAGTGAAAGATCGACAACATTTTTCCAGAACGAGGGAGATTTTTTTTTCGCACCACGAATAAAGGCATCAACCAATCACATTGTGCGTAATGGGTTGAGTTGCGCCTACATTTATGAAACAACAACACTAGGGCTGTGTGTTGGCAAGAATCTGGTGATACGCTACGTATCACGGTACACGGGTTACGATTCAACACGGTGCGATATATCGCAATATTGTAAGTAAGGCGATACTTTGCGATTTTTCTAAAATCTAATTTTAGGAAAACTGTCAATATAAAGAACACTGTCATATGCATAGAATCTGAGTAAAAACAGTTTACTCTTTTACAGTGGGATCTGCATCTTCATTTATCACACCCAGCGGTGCCTCAGGAAGTCCCTGAGGATCATTAAGGACACGACACACCCCCACAACAACCTGTTCTCCCTCCTGCCCTCTGGTAGGAGATACAGGACCCCCAGGACTCACACCAGCAGACTGAGGAACAGTTTTTTCCCCCAGGCCGTCAGACTTTTAAATCTATAATTCAATTGACACATTCTTCACAAAATATATCCTATACTGTATACACTGTATATAATCTTAATACATATGTTCTTAATATGCCTGTATATGTTGTTAATATGCCCTTGTATAAAGTATTTCCTTTTATAATTGTAATGTAAATGTAAGTGTAATGTAAATGTAATATAATTTATTATTTTAATGGAGCTTCCCGGCAAAAAGTATTTCACACGTTTGTACCTGTACAACCGGCGTGACAATAAACATCTTGAATCTTGAATCTGTAACATCCAACATCACAGAACTACTTTGAGAGGGAAGATACACTGAGAGGGAGAATCTCTTTGCAAATGAAATAAAGTATTGACTGAGTTAATCTTTGCGTGTAAACTATTAATCAAAAAACGATACAGTGTTTTTGAGAACCAATACAGTATCACAAAACTTAATATCCCGATATATTTTTTAGATATTTTCTTACACCCTTAAACAACACGCAGGCTCAGTAGTCCGAACCATGACGGCAAACTTTATTACTCCTTTCACAGCCGATTAGACTGCTGTCAAGCTATTAAAGTCGCTATAAGCCCCATAAGATGTGGGCTGCAGTTTGCCATGTTATGATTTCAGCATATTTTTTATGCTAAATGCAGAACCTGTGAGGGTTTCTGGACAATATGTAAATGGTAAATGGACTTGCATTTATACAGCGCTTTTCTAGTCTTCCGACCGCTCAAAGCGCTTTACACTACATGTCAGCATTCACCCATTCACACACACATTCACACACTGATGGCAGAGGCTACTAAGCCAACTTTGCCCATCAGGATCTAATCTAAATACTAATTCACACACCGATGGCTCAGCCTTCGGGAGCAATTTGGGGTTAAGTGTCTTGCTCAAGGAGACATCAACATGTGACCCGGAGCAGCCGGGGATCGAACCACCGACCTTCCGATTGGTGGACAACCTGCTCTACTGTGTCAGTGTTTTGTGTTGTTAATTGATTTCCAATAATAAATATATACATACATTTGCATAAAGCAGCATATTTGCCCACTCCCATGTTGATAAGAGTATTAAATACCTGACAAATCTCCCTTTAAGGTTTATTCTGAACAGATACAGAAATGTGATTCATTTGCAATTCAATATTTTAATCTATTGACAGCCCTAATTTCTGTGGACCGGTACGTGGACCTGCCAATATCTGATACGTGAATTACGTCAGTGTCAAAACCCCCAAAAAATCCCTTTTCAACCTGTTTGAGCCCAGTTTTAACATGGCCGTATTTTACCCTGCACGTCACCGAATCAGCGCTTACTAGGAAGGACCACACCACACTGCTGTGTTGCTGTGCCTTTACTGTCTCCTCTGGGGTATCATAGCTTAACCAAGCAGCGTCAGAGATGGTAATCCCCCGTTCTTAACGATGATGGATGGAGAGGTGTCCTCCGTCTTTAAGCCTGTTTGCTTTGCTCCGCTGTTTTCTATTGATTCAAGGATTAACAATCTAAATGGGTTTGATCAGAAAACTGTAAATAGTAACACAAAGGAGCTGATGGAAATCTCCAAAGCCCGAACAATAAACTGTGAGAGCAGTGTGTGTGTATAAGCGGGAGGCTCTGTTCCCTGTGGTTGAGTCATAGGGGGATAAACAGTGAACACTAGCAGCATATGGATTGTGTGCAGTGCTGTCTACAGGGATGAGAGCTTACGTTACGTCTGTTCCTCCCAACACTATCTTCTCTAGCCTCTCCAGTCCCTTCTCATCACAATGATTAACATGTATTAGATTAACTTTGGCTCAGATCCTCCCTTTCTTTGCAGCTCTCCAAATCCTCCAATTCAACTGGTGGTGTTTTCATTTTCCTGCTTTTCTTTTGTTTCTCACCACCACACCAGATTCTCTCAGTCTGCTGCTGGGCTTTCCCTTCTGTCTGTAGCAACAGCAGCAGCAGCAGCAGCAGCAGCAGCAGCAACAGCAGCAGCCAAGCGCGCAAATGTCTTGAAAAACATAGAGAGGCTATAAATCTCCACATTGTACCAGAACAGCAGAGCCAGGCTGAGCACAACAGGTCCAGCCAGTCAGCCAGCCAGCCAGCCAGCCAGCCAGCCAGGGGGCTCATGTTCAGTCACACAGGCAGAGAGGCACTCTATTCATCAGTAATATACGCAGTCAATTGCTGAATCAGTTTATGTGTCAACGGTCAGTCGGTCTGAGCCTGGCTTCTGTTTCCGCATCAGTGATGACATCAACCAACATGCTTACACAGAAAGAAATGAATAGAGGAAGGAAAAAAGAAAAGCAAGCCGAGCAGGGATGTTGTGGTTTGTTAAGGCCCAGACGCACCAACCCGACATCAGAGAATTAGCGGCGGCGAAGGCGGACCTTTGAGTCGCCTCACGTCGCCTTCGTCTTGGCCAAAAAGTTTCACTCTAACACACCGCAAAGACTACAGCTGGTTAGCACGTACGTTCTGCGCCTGTGTGACATGAAATAACTCCACACCAGCAGGTGGCGGTAGTCTGTATTCCTCATTCAAAAAGGGAAACCGGAAGACCGAGGACTGCGGATATACAAGCCGTTGTTATGATGCACACACGAAACAAAGCGGCATCTGCCAACCATTTTCACACCACTCTCACTCACCACTTAGCTTCATTCCAGACGGCCATGCTGCTGTGAAAATATCCGTGTGTTGGAATTATCAGATGAGATGAAGATGAGAAGTGAGAAGAGCCTTCTGTGTGTGTCCTATTCATTTTACTCATTACTGGAAAAACTCCGACACGGGCAGACTAGAACCGACGGTGCGGGAAACACCGCAAAAACTAGTCCGTCAGACGCTCACCAACGGCCCAAAACTGTCCGACGCCCGACCGTGGAGTTGGTGTGCCGGGGCCCGTCGGCTCTAATCTGCCCGTGTCTGAGTTTTTCGGCTGATTCAGCATGTTGAACGTTTCATGTACGCATCATAACAACTCCGTCTTCCGGTTTCCCTTTTTGAATGACAAATACGGATTATCCCCGCCTGCTGGTGTGGAGTTCTTTCCTCTCACGCAGGTGCAGAACGTACATGCTAACTGGCCGTCAGCTGTCTTCTTTGCGGTGTGTTCGAGTGCAACTTTTTGCCCGAGGCTAAAGACGACGTGAGGCGACTTTCACGCCTTGTCGCTGCTAGTTCTTTGATGTCAGCTTGGTGTGTCCACTCCCTAGCTTTAGAAATCTGACCTTCTGACCCCTGAGAGCTTCACTCACTCTCCAACACACACACACAAACACACACACACACACACACACACACACACACACAGAGCCGCTACCTGTCGTAGTGTCTTCAGCATCTCCGTGGCCTCGTCCTGCTTGCCCTGCTTGGCCATCAGCATCATCTCCTGGATCATGCCGATGCGTCGCTGGTAGGGCGGCGGAGGTGTCCCGCCACGGCTTAGCCGGTCCCCTGACTTCAGCATGAGGGAAGCCAGGATGTCGCCCCGCTCCTTGGTGGGCGTTCTCTTCCAGCCGTGCTGGGGGCTGGCTCCTCCGGCCTCCTGGCCTTTGGTCTGCTTGGCACCCATGGTGTGCTGCGTTTAACGTGAACTGTGATAACAATAACAAGACCGGTCCCACCGATCCGCCGGTCATGCAGAGGCAAGGTCTGATAATTAATGTTGGAGACTTTACTTTTGCTCATCAAAGTGTCTGCAGCTGATCACATCTTTTTTATAATAGTGGCTGATGATGTGTGAGGCACTGTGAGCAAAATCACCCAGTTACACAGAGTACAAAACAATACTCCAAAAGATGAGAAAGTGGAGTTGCCTGCTTTAGGGAACTTGTTAATCCCAGAGAGTGCAGCTCAGGTCGGGAACAGGTCGGAGGATACTGCCTGCAGCATGGCCGCACAATACAGACACAGCAGACTCAGGATGCAGGAGAACCAGAGTCAGTATGCAGGAGGACCAGAGTCAGGATGCAGGAGAACCACCAGAGTCAGGATGCAGGAGAACCAGAGTCAGGATGCAGGAGAACCACCAGAGTCAGGATGCAGGAGAGAACCAGAGTCAGGATGCAGGAGAACCAGATGCAGGGAACCAGAGTCAGGATGCAGGAGAACCAGAGTCAGGATGCAGGAGAACCAGATGCAGGATGCAGAAGAGAACCAGAGTCAGGATGCAGGAGAACCAGATGCAGGATGCAGAAGAGAACCAGAGTCAGGATGCAGGAGAACCACCAGAGTCAGGATGCAGGAGAACCAGAGTGGCCCGCCGCAGCCTCCTATCCCAAACACAACTTCACCACAATATTTACCTTCGACAACAGCGTGACGCTCTTCCTCTCCTCTGCTGCTATCCTCTAAAACTGAGCCCAGAGGAGGAGGAGGTGGTGCATGAAGCAGGGCATGGCAATGTTTACGTCTCCTGCAGCTCAGTAGCGCTCCTCGCTCTGCCCTGTCCTCCTTCCTCGCAGCATAAGGTGGACCAAACCCCGCATTCGTCCTTCTCTTCTTCCCAAGGTTGCTGCTCCATCCGCTCCGGAGCAGGAAGCAGCCGCAGCGGCGTCTCAGGAGCCCGTCACCGGCTGTGTGAAGGGCTGCAGGAGGAGAGAGGCTGAACTGAGGTGTTCCTTTACTGGGACTGAATTATGTATTGCACCCTCTGTTACACTGAATGGTTGCGCGCAGCGAGTGCACGTGAGCGCAAGTCCACCCCTCCTCTCCTCAGTGTGTGTGTGAGTGATGGAGAGCACGAGGGAAGGGCGGGAGGAGAGCACGAGCACTGCCAAAGTTTGCAGTTTCTTTAGCTCTCCAAGGGGAAGGCAGACGTGCCAGTCTCCATTAATGAAAGGGTCATTTTAATGAACGGTTGCTCCTTTCCACACATTTATGTATCTGGTCAAAATGACTCATATCTTTTACAGTCATGTATGGTCTAATAAAGAATTCGGCATGTAGTTTTTTTTTTTATATATATATGTTTATTGGGTTTTCTTCTTTTCACAAACGGAATATGAATAACAACAACAAACAAACAAACACTGGTACAGCTCAGATCAAAAAATCTATATAGGAAGGAGGTCATAGGAAAGAGTCCATAGTGCAGGGAAGTCCCAGGATATATGAGTTCATGTTCAGGAGACTCCTTGTGAGATAATGGAGGAGAGATCAGGTCCAATATAATTCACATAGGACTGCCAAATATTGTGGAACTGATCTACTTTGGCATGTAGAATATTTGTAAGATATTCCAAAGGGACCATCTCAAACATCACTTACCACCAGCCTTGGACAGAGGGTTTCTTATCCCTGATCCACTGTAGTATTATAAAATGTAGTTGATTGTCAAAGCATCAATAAATGATAATTAAAAACATAATATAAATTAGCTATTTGATTCATCTGGCTATAGCACATTGAGGTGGAAGTAGGTCACATAACCTCTACAACTAGAACTTAAAAGTTAGTATTTTAATAAAGTAGGTGCAATACTGTACAATGGATTCCACCGCATAGAAAACTAGAAGCAATATAAGTTAATTTAGTAATTTATAAATGGCCAGGAGTCTTATTCTGTCTTTCCCATAAAGCAAGATAGCATTACTTTTAAACGGGCAGCTTTTCCTATCTAGTTTGGTGTTTTGCATATAAGATAGAAGAAACAAGGCACAGTGTCAGACTTCTATATTCATTTAAAAGGCTAACATGAATTAGGATAAAGTAGGCTTATTATTATCATATAAGCCTACTATATAAAGCAGTTTTACCTGTGTATGCTTTACCTATAGACACATGAATTTCTTTATAGTAGCCTTTAATTTCCACATACACTGAAACATGCATGTGGACGAGTGCATTTTATAAAGGAGATCAACTTGGGAGATATTTCCATGTTATCAGCATTCAGTGCAGTAAATGTGATCATGTGGTTCATACACTACTGATGTAGGTGTAGTCAGCGACCAAGGAAAGGACTGCACTGACCTCTGGTGGTGGCTTTTTGGAAATCATAAATTATAATGTGGGTGTTGTAACACACACAACAGCTAGAATTTGTAGTAGCAATATTACAGTATAAAGAGAAAGAAGATGTACTTTCTTTGTTTGTTTTTTTGCTTTTGAGCTTTCAATGTTTGTAAAAAAAAAGTAAAAGCAAAAAAAATCTGCCAGCTTTGATTAAAGGGGACATATCGTGCTCATTTTCAGGTTCATACTTGTATTTTGGGTTTCTACTAGAACATGTTTACATGCTTTAATGTTCAAAAAACACATTATTTTTCTCATAGTGTCTGTCTGAATATACCTGTACTCACCTGTCCGAAACGCTTCGTTTTAGCGCCTGTCTCTTTAAGACCCCCTCCTGAAAAAGCCCAGTCTGCCTTGATTGGCTTGTGAGAGAAATATGGTGCACCTTTGCAAAGGTAGTTCTCAAGCTGTGGGCGATATATTCTAAGGAGCCTGCATGTGACATAGGATCCTTTGACGAGATCAGGTGGCGGCACTAGCAGCAGGGGGGCGGTGACAAAAAAGCTGCGGTCAAGTCGGACAGTTTCCAGCAGCCTTCAAAGAATTTACAGGAAGCCAAAGAGATGGTTACATCCTGTTTGATCTGATCTGTAGGATACTTGTAGTTTGCAGACCACGTTTGGATTTATCTATACAAGTATGGTTTGTAAATACATGTGGGAATGTGCTCATATCTGGCATTGGATCCTATCCTTCATTATGTTTATGTCTGCCTTGTAAAGCACTTTGTAATGAGCTCATTCTATAAGTGTTATAACCTTCAATGTTATTATCAATATCAACCACACAAATATGATTAACAGATTAAACCTTCATTGCACGACATGAAACTAATAGCCTAGCGATACATATGACACAAAGTGTTCGGACTTTCTACAACACCAGCCAATCAGCTCTTTGATCAGGCGACAACCAGGCGTTTCCCATAATGCCCTGGGTCTTGCAGTCGGTGGAGAGCAACTGCGGCGGCCGCCTCGATCTCGTGAGGTTATCGTTGCCTACGTGTGCATGACAACAGATCAAGTCAGGATCAAATCGGACACAAATCTAACAGGCACGCTCGGTGCGACGATCGATTCGGCGTAGGCCTCAGCTCATCTCGAAAGAACCCAACGGCTTGTTTAATCACATGATTTCTGATCGAGGCGGCCCACAACAAACTGACTGGGTTGTCTTATCTCACAGTTTGTGGGTTGGTAGGCACTCCAGATCCCCATATGGATGTTCACAAGCACTGAAAAAGTGATTTTGTCTCCTTTAAAGCTCATTCAGACAACAGGACTTACAGGAGTATGTTGGAGACTGACAGCTACAAGAATAAAAAAAAATGCACAAAATAAATGCCAAAATGTACTTTTCAAAAAGGTATCATTTATTTATTTGTCTTGCCTTTAATTACATCTCTATTTACAGTAGTATTTCAACCATTATAGTTGCTTCAAATCACTTATTAAAACAAATGTTAGTTTCTTTCCTCACTTTACCAGAGAGAAATTCTAGGCTCATCTCAACTTTTCTTGACACAGAGCTCGCAAAGTCAAACAGTCAGCCTTAACGAACGACATCCAGCATGTGTGCAGAGGATGAAGACTTCATTCTGGTTTTTACAGAGAGCAGAGAAGAAGACACACACACTCTCCTCCTGTTGGCCACAGCGCTGGCTGCCCAAGGCTTGGTTTAATTACTTTATGATGTGCTGCAATTGTTATTCAAAGACAACTAAGACCTGACTCACCTCCTCTCCAGCAAAGGAGGGATTCCTTTTTGGCTGTCAACACGTACAGTTCACTGCTTATGAAAAGTATTCAGCCCCCTCCCCTTGACTCTCTTAGTTTGATCTTTCACAACATTGAATCACAGTGGATGGAATTACGAGTTTTGAAGCGCTGATCAAGAGAACAGGACTTTAATGTCAAAGAGGAACCAGATCTCTTCAAACATGATCTAAATGATATACAAATATAAACATTAAAGTATCACACCTAAGTTATATCTGGAGCAGCTAACTGTTTTATGAGACGCATTATCCTTCCAATAGAGATCCGTGTGCATTCAAGATGAGACAAGTGCTTGGTTTTTCTCTTTCCCTGGGGCATCAAAAATGACCACTCAGAGGAACGATACCAGAGAGGCCCAATCTTGATGTCCCCCCTAAGGCCTTCAGCCCTGAACCCTCAGGAACTTGCCTGACGTCACCTGGTAAAGGTTGAGTGCGAGAGGCTGCAAGAGCTTGAAAAGGTACAAATATGAATGGGACAGCACTTTGCGGCGACATATCACGTTACCTTGACAATAGTGGGTTTTTAATTTGACATTTCTTGCTGTCTATTCGAACGTCTTTCAAGCTCTTGCCTTACGAGATTAGAGGTAACTTCATTAAGCAAAATTAAAAGAAGTGGTTGATGAATAAACCAGGTGTGTAATATAGTCTAATGTGTTTTTATGTACCATCTTAAATCCTTAATGTTTATGTAGAAATTTAAATATGCCTGGCTGAACACCCGTGTGCTGTCCTCCTTATTTATCGTTTTTTTTACGCCTCCGGGCTTCCCCTGGTAACTATGTGTTTAACATCACAGCGCTATGAATTGTGGGTAATACCCTCGGGCAAAGTCTGCAGAAATGTGGACTTACGGAAAGTGCTCAAAATGTCGATGCGAGAGTGCGCTCAAGCACTCGATGATTTGACAGAGGGACGCCGCTGTAAATGTGTCTAAGGCGAGCCGTCTTCAAAAACTGTGTTTCCATGTGAGAAAGGAACTAAGAGACGTGAGCGTGTTTACTAAGAAGTGCTTGTACTGTAGGACACTTTAGACGGTTCTAATCACTGTCAAAGGTGCATCTACTAAATGACATGAAGAGGAATATAAAAAATACTGCCTTTTACATTTTTACTTAAAATCCTTTGTAGACATTTGATTTCATTTTCACATTAAAGTCTGTTTTTCTGTTGATCTGTGTCAAACAGACCCCGATTCCATCCACTGTGCTTCAATGTTATAAAACTCTGTAACTTCAGCCCAGACTTCAATCTGACTTCCCTCTCATAAGAGGCCCAGAGGTCTGACATAACTGAACTGTGAAAGGGCAGTATTATACTTAAAAACATGACAGAAAAATAGAGACGCGGGATAAAAGTCATGAATCATGTTTTCGGAAAGTCAAACAAAAATAATCAAGGAGGAGTTTGTAACATGTGGTTTAAGTGACGGCAGTGTCCCGACTGAGGCCTCAGCATGAAGGTCAGCTGGAGTTGTTGTTCTGTTCACGAACCCAAAAGCTCAGCAGGAAATACATTAAAAACAACCTGCTCAATATTTCAGCTACTGGATGCGCGGCATGTCCAGCTCAGCTCGGCAACATCGACTCCCCTCCCTACCTCCCAACGCTCTTCCGCTTGACTGTGCATGTCTCTTCAAACAACATGGAGCGAAGACGCACGGGACAGCCAATAATATCTCTATAGGATTTAATCAATGACATACTGCTGTTGATGCACTCTCACAGGAAAAGGCCAAGGTGGGCCTGCGTTTGGATGATCTAGAAAAGGCTATATTTCCCCTTTGTATAACCTGACTCGCACTATTCTTATGCTGAAGGCTGAAGCAATTTAACAGGGGGAGGACAATTCTAGACAACCCAGACGGGACCAGGACTGACGGCGTGTCCGGGGCCTCGCAGGTGGGAGGTGACTACTCGCAGTTAGAATGTGTAGCCAGCGGGGGGCGCCTTGTCGTCTTTGTTGCTCTCCAGGGAGAAAGGAGGAATGCGAACGTCGAAGTGGGAGCCATCGGTCCTTTCAATACGAAACGTCCCCCTAAACACAAATAATAGAAAGAGTTCAAAATTGCAAGCAGTAAATAAGTGACAACAAAAAGATCGGTGAATGCTGGTCACGTTTAAAAAAGGTCACAACCAGCCAGTCAAATAAGTCAGAACTTCTGTTAAGCCTCTGGAGGATGTACTAAACAGTAGAATATGCAGCAGTGATGTGATTTGTGTCAGTTAACTGATGTAAGAATGAGCCAACTCACCACATGTGACCACTGGGGGCTTGTAGAGACACATGGCTGCTGTACTGAAAGGCTGGCTGTTCTTTAGACAACACCGGCTCCTGTGACCACACAAAAGACAAATCCAATTTGACCAGGTTACACACACACACACACACACACACACACACACTATGGAGGACGGAACCTGACAAAATAAAAAATAAATGAATAAATAAATGACTCAAGTAAATGAATGTCATTAAATGAAGAAAACAATAATATATAAAAATAAATGTAGCCATTAATTAACTGATAAAATGTGACAGAAATTGATCTTTCCGTTTTAATTTGCTTCTTTATTTATTATCTTTATTTTATTTATCTTTGTATTAATTCCCTTATTAATTTTCTGTTTAATTTCTTCTTTTATATATTTATTTTATTATGTATTTATTTATTTTTGCATTTATTTTATTATGTATTTATTTATTTTTGCATTTATTTTATATTTATTTTTAGCAGGTTTTGAGTATTGATTTTTGTTCACACTGGAAAAGTAACAAAATAGAGTATACTCAAACCAGACCGAATGCATACTACATATGGTCGATTGGTGAGAGTGCTGTTGACTGTTCTCCCACAATGCAATGCACAAAGGAAATGGAGGAGCTGGATACTTCGTGTGTGTGTGTGTGGTGTACTAACCCTGCCAACGACTCCTCGTCCTCGGACCGTCTCCAGGGTTCCTGACAGGCTGAAGATCCTCCAGTGCCGCTCTCTCAGCTGAACCACCTCGTTGCCCATGTTCTCCAGACGGATACAGTAGCGCCACTGCAGGAAGATAACACACACAAACATGTTAATACGCTAAATCTGCTGGCACAGGTAAGGCTCATAGTCACCATGAAGTATACCAGTGCCTGGCTTGCAGCTGGTGTTAATTTCCCACAGTGACTGTCCTCCACTCCACATGATGTTCCCCACAGGTAAGACAAATCTGCTACTCACCCAGTAAACATGGGAGTTCTGGGCCTCCTGAGAACAAGAAAGAATTTCCATTAGCATTTACAGAACCAACCAAAACAGAAAAAAGCTACAAGAAGCCTGCAGGCCAGGGTCTTGATTGGCAGACCCAAAATGGCACCAATGCAACGTAGACAAGCTTTATGCAAGTTTTATACTGTTTTCATGTAAGAGCAGCGCTGCTCATTTACCCTCATGCCCATGTAGAAGGGGATGACTGTGACCCGGATGTTCTCGGTGGTCTCCCTGTGGACGTCGGAGAGCTCCAGCCAGGGGTGGTTCTTCTCCTGCCACGCCTTCAGCGTGTCTCTGGCTGTGAACGGAGGAGCTACAGGAGGACAACAAAGTACATCAATATTTATGTTTAGAAAAAGACAAGAAAGAAAATCTAAAAACATTCAACTACACTACCAACCAGCACAGATATCAATCACTGAAAATACAGAAATGAGAAACACCTAAACTTACATCAAACTGCATGGAGGAGCTACATGATGCCATCTCTACAGAAATGTAATATTTACTACTTACAATATCAATATTCAACTCGGAATAAAATACTGTTTGGACCATATGAAATGGCAATGACATTAGTGCAGTAGGGCTGGGACGATACACCCACCTCCTGATACAATGCCATCACAATACTTGGTGCCGATTCGATATGTATTGTGATTTTTAAGTATTGCAATTTTTGAGTATTGCGATTCTATTTTACAATTTTTTTTTTCTAGATCATGGGAAAAAGTATATGGATGCTCTACAGTCGTAGCGTCGGCCGATTTGACTACAGAGATGAGAGTGATGGCCGGCTTTACCGCATTTAATTGCAATACGATAACGTTTCCTGTCCATGACAGAGTTAGCATGCAGCTTTAGCCGTGATGTCTGGCTCTGCTTTTCCTGCAATGTGTGAAACCCAAAGTGTCTCCATACTTTACTGTATGTGCTGTGTCTACCACTTTGGATTTAAAATGTGAGGGTGCAGGTCGCATCCACGCCGACCCTCCGCCGTTTTCTACTTTCTCGTTTCGGCTCGCTAAGGTTTGTTTTGGTTGAAGGATACGGAACGGATGTGACGTCACGTTACCCAAACTACATCAATAAAAGCAGTTACTTCCTTCTACCTCCGCATGGACTCAAATGAAGCAAATATATCGATTAAAAATCATAATAGATTTTCTTCCCTCCTAGTGCAGGATGAAATACATTATGAGAATTATAGTAGGAACATGGCTGTGTATATACACAGGCACTGAAGTGAACCTCTGGGCATTGTAAAAGGTTTGAGTGAAGAATGGTGCTGAAAGCTGAAGCGGACAGTGTAGAAGAGTGTTTACATTTGGCAGGGTTGAACATGAGGAAGCGCTCAAACAGCTCGTGCTGGATGGGGATCTGCTCTGCAGAGTTATAGGGCAGGATGTCTTCATGGCTCACATAGTCCAGACCTGAAGGGGAGAAGCGCAGACACACGGTCACATGGGGATGAGACAGAGAACAATTATATTCACCTCAAATGGGAAGTTTGGTGAACTGAACTGTTTTCAGAAAAGGAGAATCTGAATGTTTTATCCTGAAGTGGAATAAGCTGCTGAGCTGGACCATATCCTCAGTAGGATTGTAATATCTTCCATCTTTTTTCAGGATATGCAGGGTCCACCAGTGATATGATGTGGCCAACATAATGTCAGTAACGTATCAATGAAGTCTGGCGTCCTGACCAGTCTACATACCTGGGATAGCGTACAGGGCTCTGCTGTCATCATGGTTGGCCAGAAACGTCACTGCCTCTGTCTGAGACCTCTGAGACTGTCAAACACAACACATACCAACAGTCACACAACTGGTGACTCAGACATGAAGGAACAACCAGAGCTAGATAATCCACAGACCTTATTGTGAGCAGTTTCATGTAGGAACTACTTTCTACCGAACTACACCCGCCAACCGTATTACTACGCAGAAGTGTGCATTTACCCATTGATGAGAGGCTTCTGTTTATAGTCTATAGCTAACCAACACTGCTAGCTCACATAGCACCACTGAGTTAGCCAACGTTACAGCTCAGCTGAGGAGGACGCCAATAATGTTTACATCTTGCGCTGTCACAAGAAACCTAGATTGATAAATAGCACAACAAGTAAGAGGAAAAAATATGCATTTTTAATTTGGGGGTGAATTGTTTAAGGTGTATTACAACCTCTTTATTAGCGGTAGGTATTAACCCAAAGACCAGTCACATGCTCTGGGCAAATATCCGTCCCACAGGTCTGTGTGAGCGACAGGGCAACAACTAGGAATGAAATGATTAGGATTTCATCGATAATTTTTTGGCAAAGTGATTTTGGCTTACTGTTAATTGTTCACCACGAGGGACAATTGTGCCAACCTGCTCATCAGGTTCTTGTGACAAGTGTGTGAGATCTGAACTGGTGACTGGCTGTCCAACAAAACAACAAGCCTTCTTCTCTGGACGGAGGCTCATATGCTGAAAGACGTGACTCAATATATGTGCACAGGTAGTTAGTTACTTAAAATACAGGTAACATCAGATAAACTACGTTCAAACAGCGGTACTGACGGCTGCAGTAGCGGCTCAGTTCTGTTCTGACCAATCAGAAACAAGTACCAATTTAAGACTGGGTACCCATCCCTAGTAATGACCTGAAGGACTCCTGTTTGGAGTTTGAACTAGTGTTAGTATTAGTGCTCCATGGTGAAAGCGATGATTCAGAGGCATTTTCATCCCGTCATGAACAACACTGTTTGGCATTTAAAACTATGCAGTAAATATACTAAATAATGGCAAAATGACTCATTACTGACTTTCCAAAATGATCTGTTGTTATTAAGCCTCAACACAACATCATCTGAGCTGGCTTGACTGTCTGGACTCCCTCTAAAAATCTCTAGGAGCAATAAAGATGTATGTGAAGTGTAAGGTAGTTGGTGGTCCTAAAGCAAAAACATACTGTGTGTACGGTGACTTACTATGTGAGGGCAGTCCCTAGTGTCAATCAGGACTTGGTAGTAGGTGTGAGTCTTCCCCTTCACCTCCTTGGAGCCGTGGGCTCCTGGAGGCTCAGGTTTGCTGGAGGAAGAAAGGGAGAGAGACAAAAGGATCTCAGTTATACAAGTCTCACCCACAAAACACGCCAAACATCAAGCCTGTTTGGTGCAGTCTGCAGCCAGAGATGGAGGTTTACCTTTCAGACATGGGAGGGGTGATGTCTCTATCGTAGAGTCGGGCGTGCCAGGGAAACAAGACGATGCCTCTGTAGCCAAACACGCTGTGGAGAAACAGCTGAGGAGAGCACAACAACAAGAAAACATTGGATGAGTTGCTGTGAGATTATATCTGTAGGAGGTTTAATAAAGCATAAATTAGATGGGATTACATTCACTTGACAGGATCAGGCAGGTGCTCTTGCGAGTGTGCTATCGTAACAATATAAAGTTACGGATTTAATAAAACTTAAAAACAGACCAGATAACGTAGGACTGGGGCTGTACCAAACAGTCTCATTCATAACGTTGATATTCAAATTCTAAATTAACATAGCAATGATGTGCAGCTTCTTTTATTTTTTTTTGCACATTGTATTTAAGGCTGGGATTTCTGCACAGCTGCAGATGAAGGTGAGGCTACGCTAATATCATTAATATACTATTAGTAGAATTAGATTCCAGTGGTGACGGTGTAGGATTGTTCCGACTCGTGTGATACAAACATTTCCAATAACTCCAGAGCGTTGTGAAATCCAAAAGTCAAAATTTATTAAAAAATAAATATGTAATAATTTACAAAATTGAGGGCTGTCCTGAAGAACACACACACACACACACACACACACACACACACACACACACACACACACACACACACACACACACACACACACACACACACACACACACACACCATGTTGGATATGAATAATGAATGATGTTTTGGGATTATTCCTTATTTCATGGGCTGTTTGGGGATTCATACATTATTATTACATACTTAAATAAAAATAAAAACCGCAGCATTTGATCTGATTTGGAGGTCGATTACCGTGGCAATGGTCGAAGCTTCGAAGCATTTGGGTCAGCCGTCACAAAATTCACAACATGCTTTTATCTAACAAAATATTCTGCTTCAATTCATATTTATTGGTGTTTGGCCTTTCAAAAAACAACATTTTCAATGCTGTCAAAAACAGTTTGCTCTCCCGCTCGCCCCACACAAAGGGAGGCACGCACCTGCATTAATGGGGCTGTCTAGCAGCAATCTACCAGCACCATGAATTACATTCATATAACCACAATAACAAACAATCCTTTGAGGTCATACAATATGACAACAGACATTTGAAGCTTCATTTGAAAACTTCAATAGAAGCTTCAAATGTAAAAAAAAAAATAAATGCCATTCGGTACAGCCCCATGCAGGACAGTGCAGTACTATTCAAAAATAAGTAAATATTCTGATGGGGGAGAAGGCCCATCTGTGATGGTGCGTGTGTGTGTGTGTGTGTGTGTGTGTGTGTGTGTGTGTGTGTGTGTGTGTGCGTGTTTGGTGACTGAAAGTGACTTACCTGTCCCGTTTCATATTTGCCGTGCTGCTTCACAGCCTCAAACACTCCCACTGTCTCCAGGATCTTCCCTTCAGGCCTGCTCCTGCCAAAAACAGGCAACACCATTACACACTGGACCCTGTGCATGTGTGTGTGCATGTGTGTGTGCATGTGTAACCAACTTTAGCCATTAAAAGAAAAACATATGACCACAATCTAACATAAAGATCTGTATACGCAACACAGTCTCACGGCAGTTTGTGAAATAGTCACAAAATGTAATTTATTTATTTGATTCGTGTACATAGACACAAATTTCCTCTTTTTTTCGTGACGCTCAGTGTGACTTTCAACAACGTATTTTTTGTGCGTTTTCCTACGAATGTCCAGCAACACGTGACGCACGTGTCAATTTCCGCTCCAGTCTTTTCAAAATAAAACTACTTAGGTTCAGAAATAGATCGACTTGGTTAGGCTTAGGCAACAAACTACTTAGTTAGGCTTCGGAAAAGATTGCGGTTTGGGTTAAACACCAGAAGTGCTGTAACTTAAGTACAGAACTTGCGTGACAAATAAATCAACTTTGACTTGTGGTTTCACACAGGACACGAACACCGGTCTCCGAATGTCGTGTGTTTTTTGACCCAACCATCCACCCCGATCTCCTGCCTACGCAGTGTTCGCAGCTTTTTATACCTCCCGATTCACAATTGTGTTTATTACACGGCTGTGTTGAATTCTTGATACTGATTGGTCAATCACGGCGTTCTACGGTCTGTTATTTCTTTATAGCAGACCGTTGCTATAGGCGCAGTTCTGATGTCGGACTCTGGCGGACCGTTCATAAATAAGCAGCAGTGTAATAAGTGGGATAATGTACATTTAGCAGGTCATTGTTGTGAAAGAAGTAAGTAGCCGTGTAATAAGCCTCTGCTCCGCGTCGGGGTGCGGCATCGCCCTGTCTGGGTTCCTCTCACAACAATGACTGGCTCGCTGTACATTATCCCTTACATATTACATACTAATTGATTTCGCTGACCATCACGGAAAAAAATGTGAAATTCGTGTCTATGTAGACGGATCAATAGATTAACGATCGGGACTATTTCACAAACTGCTGTGCGACTGGGCTGGTATACAAAACATGGGCACCGAGATCAAAACAACATCCTATATGAACAAACACAAACAGTCTTTAAGTCGCTGAGGAGCCCCGACAGGAAATCCCACAGTTGTGAAGAGAAGAGGCTTCAGGATTTTCCCTCCTATGGAGACGATTATTGATCCCTACAGGGAAAATCCTGCTGCCTCCCTTCAGCAGTCGTAATCTCAATCAAAACTTTGACAAGATTGAATAAAACACCTCGACTTGTCAGATGTCAACAAACAGGAAAACCATTCTAATCTCTGTGTCCTCGCCTGCAGCCTCATAACACACACAGACTTACAGTCGATATCACCGCTGACAACAACAGCTGGTCTCTTCAAATAAATAACACGCGTACTTCTGTGCTCCCTGCTAAGCTAATCTTCACAACAGAGATGAAGACTGGGGATTAATGAGGTGGATCTATGGACAGTGGAATTTAATATTACCATGTAGGTTGCTTTCAGGTTATTCGCGTATCATGGGGGTATTGTGCAAGAATAATCACATAACCTGAGGTAACCTGACTACGAGAAATATGGTTCAAGTCCAACTGAAATCAAATTGCATTTCTTTTGTCTGCTACGGCATTTATATCTTCTCTGTAAATCACTTGTCCTGTGTTCAGGACAATCAGTAACCAGGAGGGGGAAAGTTTTGTATTTCACATTTTTTGGTTTCATGATTGCGGCCCCTAGTTTTGCATTTATTTGTCAGAATAACGTCAGGTCAATGTGGACGGAGACCATATTTGGATACAGCCAATCACCACCAATCAAAACATTTGCAAAGCTGATGTTTAAAAGTATTTCCAATCGTGCAGTCTTCACGTCCATGTTTCCTTGCTAGCAGTCGTCTTCTTTACTGCCTTTATTGGCGCATCGCAATGTTTGTTGGTGCATTACTTCCACCAACTGTCATCAGCAAAACGGAAAGCAGGATGTGAATCCTCAATCCTGGTGTCTGTGCACGATACGAACAAAATGGGGATCCTCTCACTCAAACATGGCTTCATAGAGCTTTAGGAGGTACAAAAAAACACTCCACCGGTAAAAGTCTAGATGAAATCTTTTGGTCAAACAGACCCCCCTCAGGGAACGTATATGTTTAATAATTTAAATTGCTACAAAGGTGTGGAAAACGTAACATTATAAAATCCTGTACACCAAGTTTTCTCTGAGGTTTGTAAACATGTTAAAAGTATGGCTGTCAAAGTTAACGTTTTAACGCCACTAATTTCTTAAACGCAATTGATCTTCTGAGGTTGTAGCGGGCTCAGCTTTAAAGCTAGAGCGAAGATACTGGCATTATATCAAACTAGAAAACCTAAGGAATCCATTGGTACCAATGGCATACTAGCTAGGCGTAGCTAGGAGGCTAAAAAACACTCCAAACTTGCGCTAAATTTTGTCGAGGAAAAACTGACATGGCTATTTTCAAAAGGGGTCCCTTGACCTCTGACCTCCAGATCAGTGAATGTGAATGGGTTCTCTGGGTACCACGAGTCTCCCCTTTACAGACATGCCCACTTTATGATCATCACATGCAGTTTGGGGCAAGTCATAGTCCAGTCAGCACACTGACACACTGACAGCTGTTGTTGTCTGTTGGGCTGCAGTTTGCCATGTTATGATTTGATCACATTTTGATGCTAAATGCAGAACCTGTGAGGGTTTCTGGATCAATATCTGTCATTGTTTTGTGTTGTTAATTGATTTCCAATAATAAATATATACATGCATTTTTATAAAGCAAGCATATTTGTCCACTCCCATGTTGATAAGAGTGTTAAATAATTGACAAATCTCCCTTTAAGATACATTTTGAACAGATACAAAATGTGCAATTAATTTGCAATTTATCAAACTAAACTTAACCATTTTATTGAATTGACAACCCTAAAAAGGAACATTGTTGGTAAGATGGCAGATAACTGCTGTCAAATATTTCTGGGGCTGAGAGATCGTGCCCGTTTCGTATTTGCATTTCTGTGTTATTGCAGTTCTTCTGAAATTAATCAAGAGTTTCCAACATTTCTTGAATTCAGAATAATATCTACTGTATGTGTTTATTCAAGTAACACTGACTGAGCTCCCCTGAGGTGGTGCTATGAATCACTTCCATTGCACTGAATATAGACAGTGTTGATGCAACCTGAAGAGAAATTAGGAAAGCTTTGTTTGATGCAACACATCTCAGAATTATGGCAATATAAAGATGAGATTGCCTAGAGATATAAATCAAAATGACCAAGCAATTTTTATTACTTCCACCCTATCAAACGCTCTCGGCTTTGTGCAGACATTCGCCTGCACTGCAGTCGGTGGGCGTGGTTTTTGATTGGCATTTTGGATGGAAGTAATAAAAATTGTGTGCTATAAACGATAAATGTCAGTGGGTGTTGTGAATGACAAATGGTCTACTGCTGATTATCACAGTAACACTGTCTGTCAACAACTGAGCTATCGGGGCGCCCTTTCAGCTCATTTTTAACATGAACTCACTCTTCTGTTGTTTCTACCTTGGCAACAACCGGAGAAATGTCAATACACTGTGTGGCCAGACATAATCCGATCTAAATATAGCCAACCCATTGCAAACCCCGGAACCAGCCTCAGCCAACAGCTAACCCTGGTCAACAACTTGCCCTGCCAATAAGTACAGAAACTCACTCTTTCACATCACCCTTTTCATTCTGTACTGGGGGAGTGAAGCCAGGTCATTGTGCCACTGAGCTGTCATCATGTCGGGGAAAGGTTGGCAACGACAGCAACACGACAGGAGATACGATTACATAATGAAAAGGTTGCGTAAACTAAAGCAAGAGATACAAGCTGGTGGTGAATCACTGCTGCTATTCCAACCACTGAGGGGGCACTCAGTCACCCACCTTAGCTTTCTCTCACATTTTACAAGAAAACTTTCTGTCATGATCCAACCAGATTTCTTAGAGCAACTTTTTTTCTTGTTGATCAGATGGAGGCAGCTACAGAAACAACAAGACCCACTGGTTTCTCTCTGCACTGGACCACAGCCAAGATCATTTTATTCCAGTGTAGCCGACATATATTGCTGCACCACCACCACCACCAACCACATAACAACAAAGAAATGACGGATAATCTAAAAAATGTCTGGGCTAAATGACTAAATCATCATCAGTGTGCAGAGTCACCATGACTGTCCCCGTGTTACTAAAGATCACAGCACTAAATCTGTTAACTCCAATCACATGTCCAGGCTGAGTGAAGCAGAAAAACGGCTTGGTCATGGCGTGTGAGTTAGGTTTCATTCATGCAGTGGTCTCAGTCAAAACTACAACATTGGCGTTTGTGCCAATTGTGGAAATGGCTAGCTAAAACAACATCCCTCAATGACCTACCACAGGTCTGTTGCACTTTGTCAAGAAAAAACATAATTTGTGTAATTTCGTCTTGCCAAACACACATAAGTGTAGCCAAAAGATTAATAAGGACTGCATTACATGTAGGTGTTCCAGTTCCAGGATCCTAGTATTGTGCAAGCTGGTACACTTGTAAAGCTGGGCAATATGACGATATATAGTTTTGCTGTAC
Source organism: Sebastiscus albofasciatus (assembly GCA_916701655.1). Taxonomy (NCBI): domain Eukaryota; kingdom Metazoa; phylum Chordata; class Actinopteri; order Perciformes; family Sebastidae; genus Sebastiscus; species Sebastiscus albofasciatus. The sequence continues at coordinate 4,730 of CAKAOI010050181.1, read as the reverse complement.
CGTTTATACCAAGCAGCTCTCCCGGTAATATCTCTGGTCATATTAGACTATTGCAAGTCAATGAGCAGGAGTGCTTTATATGGGATTGTTGCATCTATGTGATGAAGTACCTTCATTTCTCACGTATCAAATTCACGGGATTAGATAAAAACAGACATTCCGGTTTTGTCTATTAATGGTTTCCCAATTGAACTTTCAGAATATTTACTATATCACAATATGTATCGATATATTGTGATAAAAAATTACATCAGAAGACATTATCCATATCTCCCACCCCAATTCAATAATGACTCAAAGGAACACCGAAATGGTTCACAGTCATCATTAATGTTATCAATTATACCAGTAATTGTAATGCCCTGCTTTGACAAGTCACAATGTTCGTCATGAAAAAGGTCCATTCTAGTGGGAATTAAGTTAAGCAAAATGCTTTGTTACGTCCTGTAGGAGTCAAGTACAGTATTTATATAAAAAAATTAAAAATAAAAAACATTCTAAGTGAATATTTTACAATGAAAAAGTCAACACACGGAGCTTTAAGGTTCCCATAACCTTCTCTGAGAGCCACTGACCAAATATTTGTGTTGCATGTACTTAAAGTACACTTTTGCCCGTTAACCAGCCCTTTTTTAGGGAACAGCCAGTCACAAAGTTTACTGAAAACCAACAGATGTGTTAAATTGATATTAACGAAATGATGCTGAAAATCTTAAGCCAATCACTCAACCTGTGTGATGACATCCTGGGACAGAGGGCAGGGACATTTAATGGGAGTATTAGAAAACAGAAATAATGTTACTGAAAATCTGAATGATAAGAAGATATTTTGTGCGATGAAAAATTCTTCAGAGTTGCTTTGTTGATTAGAACAAGCATAGGTTATGATTAGTTTCTTCTCTTCTTTACCAGCAGGATATAATATATAAAAATCTGATTTATTAATAAATGATTTTACTGATAACACAACTGTAAGAAAATAAAACATGGCCCAGAAAAGTAATAAGTGTTTTGGGTAAAGAGCCTTCAGTATTTACTCGGTTCAACCATTTCCTTTGATTTTGTATTGTTCATAAACATGTTCTACAACATTTTCAAATGACTTTTGTGAGTAAGAGAACTGATCTGAACATGCAGATGAAGGGGCTCCGTTTAGTGCCAAGTGCAGTCACTGAAAGATCAGAGGCCTGTTTCAGAAAGCGGGATTAGTGAAAACTCTGAGTTAGTTAAGCCTGAGTTGAGGGGAACTCTGGATTTTCAGTTCCAGGAAGAGAGGTAATTTAAACTCTGGGTCAGACACGCTGCTTTATTTCTGCATTCACTCAGTTTGCATCACAACACGTATTGAAGCGCATTAATTAGCAGAGGTTCGCGTCACAATGTAAAGGTATTAGTTTGTTACCCCGGACTATCTAGAGTTACCGCTTTTATGCGCTGTCAATCATTTCTGTGAATATTCAAATATTACGCAGCATCAAGTCATCCTCAGCTCAAAATAAAACCACTGCATGACCTTCTTTTAGAAAAGTTCATTTTTTATAACAGTGGCTGAGACAGTCAGTTTGTTAGAGCAGTTCCACTAAAATTTATTGCACATAATGTGTAATCTCAGGGCTGCACGGTGGTGCAGTGGTTAGCACTGGCGCCTCACAGCTAGAGAGTTGCAGGTTCGAATCTGACTTGGGGCCCTTCTGTGTGGAGTTTGCATGTTCTCCCTGTGTTAGCGTGGGTTTTCTCCGGGTACTCCGGTTTCCTCCCACAGTCCAAAGACTGTTAGGTTAATTGTTGACTCTAAATTGCCCATAGGTGTGAATGTGAGCGTGAATGGTTGTCTGTCTCTATGTGTCAGCCCTGCGATGGACTTGCGACCTGTCCAGGGTGTACCCCGCCTTCGCCCAATGTCGGCTGGGATCGGCTCCAGCCCCCCCGCGACCCCTAACGGGATAAGCGGTTGCAGATGAGAGAGAGAGAGTGTAATCTCAGTTTAAATACTAAAAATCTGTATGAAGCTCAGACACATAGGATCAATGAATAAAGAGCTCTATCACTCATGATGTGACTGGTTGCACTGTTGGAACATATTTCCTGTAATATTGTAGATTACATATTAATATGTCTGAGTGATTGTTGTGCAGCTTCTGAATGGAGTCAGAAAGTGAGTTTTTTTTAAATAGACTGCGTATAGTCTGAACATCTTTTAGCAGTATTTCAGTGACGTGTTTAAATGTACTACATTTGTTGAAGTAGCTGAAATAAAGTCACTGAATGCTGTTGAGCCAAGATCCAAATAGATGTCTATCTTTTAAAATCTACTCCGTTTAACCTTGAAATCCCCAAACACATTATTACTGGATCAGACTGCTTTCAGTCATGCCTCTGTCTCTGATCTATATATTTTATATTTTTCATCTTTAGTGTCTGCTCCTGTGTTTAGTCCCCATCAGAGCTGAACAAATATATCGTAGATGTAATGTAGGCTACAGTTTAATACACAGTCAGATTCCCCCACTTTATTATCCATTAAGGAAATATCAGTCTGGGAAAAGATGCATTAATGGACAACACTGAATACAACTTTATTATATTATTGACACTTTTCCCTGCTTTGACGTTTTGTTTTTTTCAAAGATAAATGTTTAGTGTGTGCAGTCCATATCTACATGCATTAATATCTCTACATCAGCTGGATTAAAATGGAGGCTCTGCCTCTTATTTACCTGTCGCCATGTGAATCTAGTACCAGAGCTCTATTGATGATGGCTTTTTATGTTCAGGTTCAACCGACTCAGAGTTGATTGAACTGACTCTGATCAGCTGTTCCACCTCAGGGTTAATCAACTCAGAGTTCAGAGTTTGTTTAACCTGCTTTCTGAAATGGGGCCCTCGGCTTTGCTGAATCTGAGGCCAATTATTGTTAGAGTCTGACCGGGAAATAATATTTTCTACAACCTCAACCATAAGAGGCACGCCACAGATGTATCAATGGCTGTTGTTTAACACTGAAATCAACAAGTTTTAGTAGAAAATCAGTGCTAATCAGTAGATGCACAAGTGGTAGGAAGTAAGTTTCATGGGTTCAGCTTGACACACACATTTCAATCTTTCTTTGTTAGTATTTAATATTATTGGATCAGTGTATTAAATACAGAGATCATGTGATGAGCACAGTGAGATTATCTTAATGATGTTGCTCTTTTTATTTTTTTGTTTAATTTGTTCAAGTGTGTGTGGGGGGGGTAAAGTATCTCATTATCTAATATTGAATTTATAATAACAGATTCCCATTAGCAGAGCTGTTGCAGTAAAATTGCTGGGCTTTTATCAAGCACCAAAAGGGTCATGTCAACTACAGTACAAGTGTAAACAACAAGTGATTAAACACTACAACATTAGGCAAAAGGAAGAACATCCGTCCAATAAACAATGCATTCATTTAGACACTGTTAGATAAGATACAGATGTCTTGTACAGAAGAAATGATCACCTGCCAAATGACAGGGCAAATGTTGGCTGTGGCAGGTACAAATGTCAGGTCACCTGCCACCATGGCAGACAGGTTTTCCTTATATTCAAAAATATCATTCTTCAAAAGCAATTCCTAAATTGAAAATAGATGCATTAATTAATTAGAAATACAAAGCATTAATGTAGACACTGTTAGATAAGACACGGATATATTGTACACCAGTATAGTTAGATAATGGACAGACTGTTGCATCACGCCTCTCAGATTATAACAACTCCACTATTGTTAATATTTCTTGCCAAACATGCCATATATCATTACAGAAGAGTCTTCCACACTGCGTTATTTAGCCAACACACAGATGGCCTGAGCAGGTTGGAGTCAGTCAGGTCAGACCAGACTGTGTCAGGTGTTGCTTAACCCATGCTGGCAGGCTACCATGCTAACGTTAAGCTAACGAGCAGCAGAGGACAACTGGACTTTTCTCTCATTCTCTGCCTCTAAAGGTCCCCTCATGTTTAACACACCACCACCTCGTAAAGCTGGCACCACCTCGAGGCAGCTGTTCACTCAACAACAACAACAACGTGGCCAGTTTCGCCATGGTGCCATCTTGAAGAAGAGCTAAAGTCTTTAGCATGTTAGCATGTTAGCTTTGACACAGAGGAGGACAGTGTCTCCGTCTCTTACCGTGAGGACATGAACCTCCTCTGCTGGACGCCGCTGGGCAGCCCGCAGCTCCGGCATTGAACCCGCGGTCTGAACAGCTCGAAGCCGCTGCTGCTGTCCACCACGCTGAGTATCCTGTGAGCGTGTTTCTTGTTGTATTTAGTGACGGAGCTCAGCAAGCCGCGGCGCAACGCACAGGCCGCCATCTCTACAGACAGCACGCTCCTCTACGCAGATACAGCAGGGGACGGGGTGCTGCCTTCAGGGGGCGATTAGAGAGTCGTATTTAAGACATTCATATGGCCAAAATTGCATTTCTTTGTTTTTTTAAAGGTCCCATATCCAAGATTCAAGAGTTTTATTTGCCATTTGCACCTAATATAAGTACATTGGAATTCTGAGCAGTTTACACCGAGTCAGCTTTAAGAAAAGAAAAAAGGTAGAAAAGGCACAAGGTAATTACAGTACAAAATAAGTAGCACAGTCAACTCAACACAATAAATAAATAAATTATTAAAATATAAAACGCCCTCAGTGTAGTCAATAAATAAACTAAACTACCCTCTGCATAGGAACGATACTCCCACAACACAAA
>CAKAOI010050179.1:57716-199090 GCA_916701655.1 Sebastiscus albofasciatus | reverse complement strand
ATGAGTGCAAACTAAAAAAAAGGATAATATTAATGGATTTTGTCACGTTTTGGCGGTTCAATGGGGTTAAAATGCAATATTACTTTACTACACATGCCATAGTGAAACAACATAACTGGAAATAAAGAGCAAGAGAATGATCCAAACAACACAAAGTCAGTGCTCACCTGTTTGTACGTTCTCTCCGCCACACACATCATGAAGAAGAACAATCCTATGAGGCAGACTCGTTGCACCATCGTGATGAAGAAAAATACGTATTCCTGGGCACCACGCTGCCCCACCACCATTTCTCCCAGCTCTCTCAGGGACCCGCAGCCGAGGCTCGACATGTCCAGATGCTGAGCCACGTGGAAGGCGAAGGGAAGCAGCGTCAGGGTGGCGGTCATCAGCCCGCCAAGCATAAGGTAACCCACGCCCTGCTCCACCAACTTCACCTGGGAAGAAACACAAGAGAGAGATGAGAAAGACAGGAGACATCTTGTTATGCTGCAACATTTTTATGGTGATAAAAGCTACGGCTACTCAGACAACATCATTGTGTTAAATGAATACAGCCTGTGTTTATGTATTTTGCTAATGTCTTACAAGTGATTATATACACATTTTGGCATTTACATAATCATGTAAAATGTTAATTCAAATTTCTATATGCCACTTCATTTCAATACTGAAGATGGCTCTACTTATAATTACAATATTTCCTGCCAAAGATGTGACTGTGTGATAGACAAACTGGAAGATAGTATGTGTAAATACTGGACTTAGGCACACAGTCCAGTTGTTTGGCTTTAAGCGTCTGTATTATGTTGCACATGCAGCTTTAAGGCCCTGACACACCAAGCCGGCAGTCGGCAATCGACCACTTTGGGGCCGTCTGTGAGCGTCTGTCGGCCTAGTTTTTGCAGTGTGTCCTTCACCATCGGCTCTAATCTGCCTGTGTTGAAGTTTTTTCGGCCGATTCAGCGTGTTGAATTGACGGTGGAGCTCGTCGGTGAGAGAAATCACTCTGATTGGCTGTTCAGCTTAAACGATCAGTGCACGAGAAGAGAAACAGACGTGAGGAAAGCAAGCCAACGAGTAAAGTCAAGAGGAAAAAATGCAGAAGGCTCTTCTCATTTTTCATCTTCATCTGATCTGATCATTCCAATACACAGATATTTTCACAGCGAAATGGCCATCTGGAATGAAGCCAAGTGGTGAGTGAGAGTGGCGTGAAAATGGTCGGCAGATGCCGCTTTATTTCATATATGTATCATATGGCTTGTATGTCTGCTGTCTTCGGTCTTCTGGTTTCCTTTTTTGAATGACGAATACAGACTTCCGCCGCCTGCTGGTGTGGAGAGTTATTTCCTTTGATGCAGGCGCAGAATGTACGTGTTGACTAGTCGTCTGCCTTCATCGCCACTAGTTCTTTGATGCCGACTTGGTGTGTCTGGGCCTTAAAAAGGCACACAGTCCAGTTGTTTGGCTTTAAACACCTGTATTATGCTGCACTTGCTGTTGATCTAGGGTTTGTAACTCCAAACAATCTTTACCCACAGAATTCACACCAATGTAAAGAGGATCATATTTACCCGTGTGAGGATGATCCCGCTGATCTCCAATACTGACATGTCTGCCTTCTTACACTCGCCCTGCTCCCATATTATGGCACTGACGCGGTCCTTGGATGGGTGACATGCCTGCAGCCAAGACAGCTGGCTCTGAAATCAAACACATTAAATACCATCCAGTTTAGTGGTGGCTTCCACTGTGTGAAAAAAAAAATTCAATGAATATCACAGTCTACATGAAGTCCACCGTCAGATTTTGACTAATTGGGACTGTTAATCATGTGAGAGTGTTCATGAATAAAATGTACCAACATGTTGACGGAGAAGGGCATTTAAGGTTATTGGCGATCTTACTCCGGTGATTCCCTGCTGTAGGCTCTCATCATCACTGCTCAAAGTTGTGGTTTGCGGGAGCGCCATGCCGGCGTTGAACCTCCCGTTCGCCTCACTGTCACTGCTCCCCGTGGAGGCGGAGTCAGGCCCTTGGAGAAGCTCCTCCCACAGCGTGTCATCAGTGTCGGAGGCGGGGCGAGAGCCCACAATCGGCCTGAGGCGATCCACCTCTCGAGGCTTCACCTTGACGGAAGCCCCACTCCCTTCCTGTTTTCAGTATTTAAAAGAGTTGTTTCAAATCATGCTGAACGGTGATCAATCTTAAATTCTTGTTCTATGTTAGGAACACACAACTGATGCAGAGTACACATCTATCTCCAGTTTCATTAACAGAGTGGAACAACAAGGTTTACCTGAGGTCTTAATGCGGGTTTGGGGTTTAGATTTCTCTTCCTAACAGAAGATGCTGGTGCAGATGTCGGCCATGTTGGAGCAGGAAGTATCTCTTGATGAGGTACCGGAAGAAGGACTTCCACTGGTTGTACTCCCTCCTCATCATCACTGGAGAGCTCGTCGGATGCCCCAAATCCTGACTTTCTTGAGGTCTGTGACAGAATATCGAGACAAATCTTAAAAATGTATTCCAAAACATGCAGGAATTTGATAAATGCCACAGACTATAATACCATAGTGTAATATAAAGCAACCTTCACAAATGACATTTGTATTTTAAACTCATGTTTGAGGATTTTTTCAAATTATTAATAATTTTTAATGGCATAGTTTGTGAAAATAATAAGTAAGATATTATAACTTAAAATGTCTTTTTCAAAAGCTTTTATGTTTTCCAGTAATGAAAACACATTTATACAAATATACAGTACATTACACACTAAGCCAGTAGAGCTAGACTTAATTATACTTGAATGTATTTGTAGGTGCATCAAAAAGCAGCTGAATGTACATTTTGTATCTAAAAATGTCTTATTCAGTGTTCAGTTATACTTAGCTCCACCCTCTTGCGTCACTTCTGGTTCCAAAAATAACTAGATGGCGACGGACAAAATGCCAAAATCGAGGCTTCCAAATAGCAGTCCGCAAACCAATTGGTGATGTCACTGTGACTACGTCCATTTCTTATATACAGACTATGGTCTAGGGCATCTTTGAGCACAGTTCTTTACTACAGGGAATTAACAAAATACACAGACCATCTGACAATCTAATGCAATCCAATCCAATATCACTAGAGTAAATAAAACATTAACAAAGGTTGTTAAAGATACAGGTGTTCTTCATTATCTTTACTAAATCAATCCGCTTTTCTACGGATATTGAGACAGCAAACAAACAAACAAACAAAAAGATCTGTTACAGATGAATAATTCTTAAACTTCAGCTGTGGGCTTCGAGTTTAATTCTAACTACTTTCCCAATACAGCCCAGCTGTATTTATCGACTTGTTTTTAATTCTCACAATTAATTTTATTGCTGTCATTAGTTCCTTGTTTGTTTTATACCACGGTACTGAGATCGACTAGGGAGATGAGTGACTGTACCCTCCCCTGGCTTTCTTCGAACTGCCAGGGCCCCTGCTGCTCTGTGTCTCCGCTGTCTTTCTTTTCTTCCGATTTTTTCAGCCCTCTGCTCTTCCTGGGCCTGAAAGAGACCGGATAAAAATAACATTCAAAGACAAGAGATTGAAGATACAGCAGGCTAAAATCACAGGAGTGAGAGAATTATTAAGTATCAGAGAGGCTTTATCAAATAACTTTAGGTTGGTTAAAAGTCCTTGGGTCTATTTGTGTGCGTAATATGGGATTTTATTCACGTGCCAAGAGGTGAGAGTGTGTTTGTAAAGGCAAATGAGTGTGCAGTGCCTAACAATGAGAAAACCACCTGCGTCTGCGAGTGGGGCTGGTGGTGCAGCTGGCAGCTGGACTGCCCGAGGGCCACCGGCTGGACTCGGTCGACACAATCTGGCAGTGCACGGTACCCAGCAGCAGCATCAGACACATGGGCCCAAACACCTCGCTGGCACTCGCCCCAGGGACCTCCAAGTACAGCGCCACCGCTGCCACTGAGGGGAGCAAAACATTTGGCAACAGCAAACAAAACGGTCTCTTAGGGGAGCCATTATAACAGAATTCATGCTTACTAATGAGGTCTTTCTGTGTGGCTCAGGTGTGATGGGTAACACGTTTATTGTTGCACATGACTGAATGTAAACTGTGAAATGGAGATACTGAACTGGGTGCATATTAAAAAACATTTACTGTATTTAATTACTTTAATGACAGAGTGTGTGTTTCTATGGCTTAGCAATGTCAAAAGACAAAATCCAAAAACCTTTTAGCACTAGTCTAAAGGACGACCCACACTCAAAATGTCGCTGTTGCAATAAAAGTCTTTTTAACAGGACCCTTAGCAAGTTAGTTTTAAAATCATTACTTGATGTGCATGTCAAGTTTGATAATTTATTATAACTTGGCTCCATATATTCTCCTTCTCTGTGGATTTTTAAAGACCATGAATGATTGCTAATAGCATTATAAAAGAGGTTATTTTATAATATAAGGGATTATTCTTTCAAACCTCTTATCCAAGTGATGTTTTAATGATATCTTCGGTAAAAGACAAGAATGAGCAGGACTGGAATTTTCAGTAGTATGAGTCAGTTCACAGTGTGGTTCTTGTCATTACAGTATGTAAATGTTTGAATCAAGGTTATAATAGTAGTTTTCAAATAGTTTATTTTATTTTAGTTTTGACTTTTCGATTTCATTTTACAGAGTTTGCCAGTTTTAGTTTAGTTTTTCAGAAGGTTTTAGGTTTAGTTTTTATATATTTAGTTTTAGTTTGTTTTTGTTAGGGCCAGGTATAATGTGTTAGAAGTATGTAGCTACATATACATATAAAACACATGGTTGGAGAACTGTGTAGGAATGGCCACAATGTTTAATGTTTAACCTTCACGCTACTTTAGTGAAGCAATTGCGTGACAGTGCCATCTTCTGGAAGTCCATTCAATGTCTGTGGTTCAATGTCACGAGAGTTGTCAGAAATTCATGCGGTCTCCTTTTATCTGCACTGATATATTATAGTTAAAAAAACTGAAACTGAAATAAACTTGCATTCATTTTTAGTTGTTTAACCAGGCAATATCCATTCAGTTTAGTTTTAGTTTTTCCTAAAGGATAAAGTTTTTTCATATTTACTTTCAGTTTACTAACAATATTTTTCACTGCTTATTTTCATTTTAGTTTACTTTAATGGTTTGAATTCATTTTCAAATTTAGGGCAGTGTTCCCAAGAAACTCTCAGCCCCAGTGTGAACAGAACTTAGATTAGAAATGGTGAGCTAACCTTGCATGAAGTACAGCACGAGGATACATGAGGAGACGGACTTGGAGGTCACCTGGATCCACCACTGGAAGAAGAACGGGAACAGCAGCACTCTGACCAGACCCTTCCGAGTCAGAGCTGTCCAGGGACTGTCTGGTTTGGCTTTGCTGAATGTTGATCCTGAGGGGAGGAATGAGATAGTCTCTTACACAGCTTCATCGAAATCATTACAGACATGACGGTATCTCCCATAACAAATGCATTTGTTACAGTAGTAGCTGTGTGTGTGCAGATTATGTGAATGTCTGTTATCAAACAAACTAACAACAGATGGAAAACTACTCTTTATTGATCCTCACCTCTTACTAAGTCGACATCGATGAGGTCTGATTTGATGTGACCCGACCTCCTTGGTTTGCTGTCCAAACCCTGGATGAATAGCAAGTGGTATTGTTTGATTTAGTGGAAATGAACAAGATGAATACACAAATATTTATTTCTTTACAGAGATTTGTAAGTGTCTTACATTTAGATCCGTCTGCTCCAGAGATTTCTCCCACACTTGTTGATCATAGGCCCCGATCTGTAGCAACAACAGAACTTTTATTATCTTTTTCCTTCAAATAAAACACTACGGGAGGGTATTTACTAAAGATATGCAGCCCTCAGTCAAAGTGAGATTGTCCATATTTATTTCACCAAGGTTTTGCCCAGTTAAAATGGAAGAAAAGTGCCATTTGGGCTCACGCCTATGGTAAATTATTCCAATCAAAGGGACCTTAAAACAGAATGCTTTTTTCGTCGATTTCTGCAGAGACTGCGGGAACAGAGAGGCAGAGCTGATCAGAGTGTCTTAATAAATGCATTGAGGTGTATGGCTGTAAAAACAGCGTTTAAAAACAGCTAATTAAGAGGATCATACATATCACAATGATTAATAATGAAACAAACATTTCAAAAGAGACCTAAATATAATATTTTAAATAACATTTGAAAGGTAAAGAAAAGGTGAGATGGGACTTTTTTTTTTTATACTAGCTGAAAACACTTTCTTTCGTGCTCCACTGCTTTTCAGACATCTCAACACATGTCTTAAACAGCCTGGCGTCAGATCTTATTGACACAGATAAAACGCAGCGGAGTTGAAAAATGTTGTGCCCCTGGCAGCGTTGAGCCCTGACAGGCTTAGTAATAATAATAATATCCCCCTACATGTCTCAACATATGATAACCTGTTGAACAGGTCACATCTATTTTTTTTCCACACTTTATTTGGTTTGTACGCAGAAGAAAAAGTACACATTTGATGAATTGTAGATTCATGAAGAGTGTCCCTGTCAAATAAATTAAGAAAAAAGAAATAAATCTCAGTCTTGAACTGGTGTGTGCTGGGTTTTATCTGAGACCATTTGCATTTATTGATATAAAAACATGGCCTCTGTCTGCCTCTTTGGAATACATGTTTTTTTTAAATGATTATTTCAGACATATACAGTACATTCATAATATCAATGTATAGCTGTTTCTGTCCTAACATCACAAAATCTATGTTTCAGAAATGTCTTTATACGTCTATTAGAAATTGGTTTGAAAAATTAAAAGGGACTGTTTGTAACTTCTTACACGTATAAATCAATCTGGGTCGGTGGCCCATGCGCGCTCGCGTGTGGCTACACTGTTCAGACAAGACTCCAACACAAACTACACAGAAGCACCAAAACCGCAAAGTTATATCTAGTGAAGCCCGTCTTGCAAAACAGTGTTGGCGGCGGTTGGAGCACGCAGGGAAGACCGTAGCTTTGGTCTCCAGGGCCGGAGTCTCTGCTGTACTCTGCTCCTCTGCTTGCCTTCACTCACACACCACGTGCGTTCTCGCTATTTCGCTCCACCTCACGTGCGTGCATGCACACTACACACTGCAGAAGAGTTAGTTTAGCTCTGAGAATATCTAGTGAATGTACAGTGGACGTTTGTGCAGAAATAAATGCAGCAGCTCCTCCAGACCAACAGAGGTTTCCCGTGTCTTGTGAAGTGACGGGGCTCCGCGGCGAGTTACGTTATCGTCTCTGACCAAAACTCCGGTGTCTCCCGTTTCCTCCAGCCGCGGTCGGGAGGCTGAAGCAGGAAAAGCCAAAACTAGGATCAGCAGTGATTCATGGAGAGACCTTCATCTGGTCAGCTAACATTACTGCTAAGCAGGTGAAATATAGTGATATTGTGGTTTTAGCTGACGTGTGTCGCCTCACTGTGGTGAGCGATGCTCGTTCATGTCTATGTAGAGCGAGCACAAGCGCGAGCCCGACGCTGACTTTCGTTGACTTAACGGCCACAGGTGTCGCTGTTAACAAGCATTTCTGAATCTTACAAACAGTCCCTTTAAAATATGTCTTTAACAACAAAATACGTGTCTTACTTTCTCTTGATACCAGGCTATTCTGGCCATTGTCACCTGATGCTGGAACCAGTGAGGTTGCAGTCAGGTCATTTCACAAAGAGCACAGGAAACAGAGAGGACTGGGCAGGAATCCAGATTTGTTCACTAAACAAACAAGAGAGGGGGACAGAGACATTGAAGCTGACAGAAAAGCAGTGAAGTTTCAGAGGGACGTATTGTACTTTTTACTTCACTATATGTATTTGACAACAGATCATTAGCAACATCAGTGATTTACTAATCCAGTAATTTTATATTTATATATATATATATATATATATATATAACATTATGAAATGGGCTATTTGTACAATGCTGTACAGATTGACTTTGTATGCTGGGCTTTTACTTGTAATAGAGTGGTATTGCTACTTTCTACCACTGCACTGAAAGCAACACAATGAAGACTAACAGAGTTAACAGAGCAAACTAAACATGAAGACAGCTTTAGGAGCACTGTTAACGGTAACGGTTGTTAACGGTAACAGTTATTAACAGTAACGGTTGTTAACAGTAACGGTTGGTCAGTTAGGAAGCAAGAATCTACTTAAATGTACGTTAGCTAAACCGTTAAACCGTTGTAACCAGGTAACCGTTGCCTAAAGGCTAAACCGTTGTAACCAGTTGACCGTTGGCTAACGGTTAAACCGTTGTAACCAGGTGACCGTTAGTTAACAAGAAGCTAAAGTAACTCACCTGATGTTAAACAGTACGGGTTGATTTGACACAAACTGGAAGAAGACTTCAACAATCATCACAAGCTGCTCGGTAAACACGTTCTTGTCATCTGTTGTCAGGAGCTGTTGTAACGTCTTGTTGTTGCTAACTACTAGCTACAAGCTCTACCTCACTGACACTTCTCCACGCTGCTAGTGACTCATAAATGTTGCTTTTCTGATTTGTTTTCTTCCTCCTGCATGTGTCCAGTTACCTTTACGTGTATTTCAGGTACTCTGTAGTTAGATAACTTCACTTTTTGTGTAACATTAGTTCAGTCTTCCGCTTCCCTCTTCCGGGGTTTGTTGTGCTTATATGAGATTTTTAATCCCTTCGTATTGTCTTTCAGGAGGAGTTTTACACTCGCTCAATTTGCGTCCAGCATCATTTTCTGTGGGTTAGATTGAGACAACGACCATTGTTTTTTAATTTTAAATAAATATTGATGGACTACATTTTAACACAGCATTTGATTGGTGAAGCTTGTTACACACTAGTAGAGGGAAGGTGCTGCCTGAGAGACTAATGTACGGGCAAAATTAACCCACCTCTTAACATTTCAGCCAATCAGAGAGCAGCAAGAGTGAGACAGCAGAGTGGATTAGAAACTAACAATTATTTTAATTATTGATGTATTTTTTATTTGTATTACTTCATTTTATTTATATGTTTATTTTTCATTTGTTATTATTATTCTGTATGTGGGGTTGGTATGTTTGTGAGTCTGTCTGTAGATGTTTTTGTTTTTGTTTTTTTGTCGTTTGTGATGAAAAAAAAACAAAAAAACAACAACAACAACAACAAAAAAAAAATTGAATTATTGATTATTCTGGCGATTACTTTCTCAATTAAATGTTTGATCTAGAAAATTTCCTGAAGCCTAAAGTGACATCTTCAAATTTCGGACCAAGCTTTTAGAAACACTGCAACCGCCACATACAAATTTTGATTAGCCACCAGAAAAAGTCTGTAAAATTGTCTTTTTCCACATTTTCAATTTCAAAACACTTCCCATAATGCCAGGAATATAATTCTGGTAGATAAATTCAAAATCTCATTATTTTAATGACCTTAAACAGTCCAGTTTAAGGATTCTGACTCTAAAAAAATATCAGAACCAGGCTTAAAAAAACCGTACCATGTGAAATGTACGTGAAACAGTACAATATAAACACCTTCTCAAGACAATAAAACCTCCAAATTCCCTGAAATAATTTAGAGGTCATGACCTTTGCATCCTTAATGGTGGCTATGTTCAAATTATATATATATTATAATTATTATTATTATTATATTTTATTATATTATAATTACAATATTATAATATATTATAATAAGCATATTTGCTTGAAAAATGACTGAGATGATGAATCAGTTCTGAAGATTGATACAAATTAATTTACTGATTGACTAATTGTTTCAGATTTAATGAAGATGGTGTGTTTTTTTTGCTGGCATACAAAAAGATTGCAAACCACATGGCCGACCGACACCTATATATTTATGATTTTGCTAAAAATATACATATAAGAGAAAACATTATTACAACACTACTGTGTAGTACTACTGTCTAAAGGGTCCATTGTCTCAACAAATGCCAGTCATCTATGCAGCAGTGTTGAAAATGAACTCTGCTGTCTTGTTAGTCAACAGCCTGTCAGGATAGAGGAAGAGTGTCATTTGTCACTCGACTCCTGATTGTCCGATGACGGTTGGTCTTGCTCAGCTGCGCACACGATCTTAGCCTTGACCTTCTTGTTGGAGGAAATGATGAAGTAAGGGCTGAGGGCGGCGTAGCAGGAGGAGAAGAACACCCTCATATCGGCCACCACTGGTGACACCTTTGCCACCGTCAGCATGTAGATCCAGATCACGTTATCAATCCCGAAGAAGACCACATACAGAACCACCAAAGTGACAACAGTTTTGGCCGCCCTGGTCTCTGCCCCTCCGCCCTGAGAGCGACGGATCCCTCTCACCTTGCGGCTGTGGCGGTGGAGAAGCAGCAGGATGTAACCACTCGAGCCCAGCATCAGGGCGACAAAGGCGAAATCCCTCGTAGACACAGCCACCCCATTAATCACATAGGACAGGTTGTCTCTGAAATCCACATGACAGAAGCCCAGGTTCAGGGTGAAGGCAGGGACGGTGCCGTTACGTGGAGCCATAGAGAAGAAAGGGGCTGCGATGCATACGGCCATGTTGAGGAGCCACAGCCCTACAAAGGTGGGGAGGACCAGGGAGGGAAGTGCGGGCTTCAACCGGGACAAACGGGGTCCAGCGGGGGCGATGGTCACCGCCTGAAAAACGCTGAGCATGCAGGTGATGCAGACTGACAAAGCCCGGCCGATGCGGTAGGCGTAGATCACCACCTTACAGCCGGGATCATTCAGCAGGTCCCTCAGCCCAAACACAGTCATAGTCTGGGGGATGCAGCGGGTCAGCAGCAGCATCAGGTTGGCAAAGGCCAGGTGGCACAGGATCATGTCCACAGGAAGGAGCTTGGGATCTGTGTAGATGATGTGGGCGTACGCCAGCAGCACCACAGTGTTCCCCAAGATGCCCATACCTGTTTGCAAGAGGAAGGAAACTCCTTTGATGGTCACACACAGATCCATGACACCAAGACCTGCAGCGGTCATGATTTGAAAATCAGACAGAGAAATCTGTTATGAATACACTGCACACAAGAAACATCCTCTAAGTTACCAAACTTTATCAAGTTTAATAGAAACCTAATAGCCTGAATATAATCATGCAATCTCTCCAATGTCTTTCAGTGAAAATCATGCTCACCTGAAGTTGAAAAGTAAAGCCTGTTGTGCATTAAATATTTAATAGCCCGTGTGATTGTAATTTATAGTCTCCGATGCCCCTCGAGATCATTGGGCAACCCACAGTTTGGCAAATTAAAGCAACAAACTAAAACTGACTCAGGTGACTCCAGAGGGCAAGCACTACATGCACAAAGGGAATATAGTACGACTGAAGGATACACACACTTTTTCAGGTCTTAATTAAAACAATAGTTCAGTGCCCATATGAACATTCAAACAGATTTAGCTTTCTGCAATCATTCCTCCTGTTCATACCTAACATGCTTTTAATGGAAGTGACGGCACAAAAAATGGATGTCCTTTGTAGCCCAGTATTTGGACATTAAGTTCCCCTCAGTGGGCAACTCCGCAGTTCTGAAAAGTGAAGCCAATGTTGAAGTGCCTTAAACTTGCATTCTTTCTAACAGCCAGCAGGGGGCGACTCCTCTGGTTGCAAAAAGAAGTCTGATTGTATAGAAGTCTATGAGAAAATGAGCCTACTTCTCACTTGATTTATTACCTCAGTAAACATTGTAAACATGAGTTTATGGTCTCAATCGCTAGTTTCAAGTCTTCTGCAATACAGCATGATGTTCATTTAGTAAAGTATGGTCCCATTTAGAGTCAAGTAGATGATAAAGCAGGGTATGCTTTAGGGCGTGGCTAACTTGTGATTGACAGCCCACTACCACTGCGTTGTCCAGTCTTAGAGTTGTTTTCGTCTTAAAACTTTAACCCTTTCACTGTGTGTTTTCAGTTCATGAAAGTTCATTTTAACATTTGGTCGCCTAAAAATGTCTTATTCAGCGTTTGGTTGTACTTAACTCCACCCTCTCATGTTACGTCTGGTTACAAAAACCCAAGATGGTGATGGCCAAAAATCAAGATGGCGACAGACAAAATGCCGAACTTGAGGCTTCAAAATGGCAGTCTACAAACCAACAGGTGACGTCATGGTGACTACGTCCACCTCTTATATACAGTTTATGGTTCCTCTTCCTCTGGCTCCTCAACACCTGCATGAGCTTAGCAGCCATACTCTTCTCCTTTGGCACCAAAAATGACTCCATGGAGGTCCCCCATCACTTCCACTGGAAACATGTTAGGAATACATTTTTTAGTGGCCAGTATGAACATGAGGAATGATTACAGAAAGCTACATATGTTTCTCCACTCTCTTCACAGAGCCGGACGCATGTTTCTACAGTAGCCTAGAACGGACAAACCAAACTCTGGCTCTAAATAGGGCCAGTCATGTTTTCACGTTATCGTGCTGGCCACAATAGATTCTCCTATAAGCTTGGCACACAGGAGAAAAATTCAGTTAGTTGCAATCTGCAACCTCACCCTAGATGCCGCCAGATCCTACACACTGTACCTTTAAGTTTTAATGTGACATCCTAATCACAACTGATGAGCGCAGCTGGAAATTAGAGTAAAGTTTCTGGGTTGGAATCAGATACGTGATATCAAACATCTCCAGGCTGTACATCACCTCAGCATTCTAGATTTGTTTTAGGATTTAGTGTTGGGAAATTGTTCATCATTATGAAAACTAATTGAGCTGCCTTAGGTCATATGAGCAACACATGTGAATTCTAAACTTGAGTGTTATTTCCTTGTACTTTAACTTCCACATGTCAGTTTCAGCTTCTATAAACAGAAAGACTGCATGTCAGTCAAATATTATAATGCTATTTCCCTGTGGCGTTAAAAAATAGAGTTAAACAGCCCCCGCGGAGACAGCAGTTTGCGGTTATTGTTGATGCAAAAGCAGCCTGATGATGCCTTGAATGAGCCATCAAGAGGCTTTTACACGCACAGCTGGTGCTTCAGTTCGCGCTCCTTTCCTCCTTCATGTCCTGGGAGCCTGTTAAAGGACACAGAGGAGCAAGACAATTAGCCATATAACAATGCATGTCTGTACTAATTTGGGGCATAGGGATAATCACCCATTATGCATCTGTGTTCTTAACTCTCAGCATTGACATATGCTGCAACAGAAGTTTGCAATTCGTATTCGTATTCGTAAACGTGTCTTAAATTAAAAGTGCTGTAACCTACTGGTCAATTCTATATTTTTCTTTTCTCAGTTGTAAAAGTCTGATTGCGTCTGTGCTGAAACACTGTTGTTTGAGAAGCATGTTTTCTCCCTGGAGTGGGCTTTGGAATAAAGCATCCTGACGTGTTATTCCCCTGTACATGTTTACATGTTCAGAGAGCTAGTTAAAATGGCAAGTTCAAGCATGTCCTTCTCAGGGGATTGCATCATGAACAGTACACTGCATTGCAAAAATAAATTATTTTTTCCCTTCTGACATTTGATTTCTTGGTTTATGGCTGATGCAAATAGTTTTTTCCCCCATTGCACTAATTTAATTTAAATTTCACATTAACTAATTACGTTACAATAATATCCTCAGAGGTGAAGTATAAAGTTTAATACAGGATTGGGTTAAGTGTCTTAAAAAGTGCTATCAAAAGTATGAAAATCTCATTTGAGTACAGCTCATATTGTGTAATGTATTTTATTATACATGGAAACCATTAAGTGATATTATTGTATCCATAAAGGCATTCCTTATGGGAATACCATATGATGTGTCACATATATTATTACATGCCACAGAAAAAACAAGACATTGTGCATATAGTTGTTGACATGACCTCAATAAAAATATCATGTACCTGGCAACTGGTTCAGAAATACATCCTCTTGCATCATTATGTGCTGTATTATCTTAAATCAAGTCACCTCTCAAGTGTTTAAGTTAGTTGTTAACATACAAGTCAAGTTAGGTCAGAGCTATGTATACTTTTTAACCTTTTGCACCTTTGAGTATGCTGCTGAGGCTTTGGTTGTTGAAGAGGGAATATTCAGTGCACCCCTCACCGTGCCACTTAATCTGTCCCACAGCGAAAATATGGTTTAAGAGGCTTTTGGATTTGCAGTCTCCCGTCTGATATTGATGGGCCTTTTTAGACTCTGTATTTGCATTAAAGGGGACTGGAGCAAAATTGACCTCCCGCGACTTTTGCTTTTATTCATCTATATATTTACATCTTTTTCTACTATCCTTCTAACATAAGTAAAATAACTCATCACACATAATGTTGAAAACACAAAGTGATCTTAAGAAATGTGTTTTCATTCCACTGAGTGCCTTCACCTTTCAAATCAAATCTACAGAGCTCGTTCATCAGTTTAGGTACCTGTCTACTGTTTTCTCTATTCACATCACATTTTATAGTTTTTTTTTTATTGTGCTTTATGTACCTTTACGTCTGTGTGCAATCTGTGTTTCACCTGGTTGAAAGACAAATCTCCCTTCAAGGACAATAAACACACATTTGAAACGTTCTGAAGTACAATGGTGGAGGACGAAGTGTAAAAATATTCAATTACAAGTGAAAGTCCTGCATTAAAAATGTTAAAGGTCCTGTGTGTAGGATCTGGTGGTATGTAGCGGTGAGGTGAGGAGATTGCACCCAACTGAAGCCAACGCAAAAATGCAAATGGTCCTCTCTAGAGCCATTTGGAGCAGAGCCAGTGTGTAGAGTGTGTGTGTACGTGGGAAGTGAATGGTGAAGCAAGAGAGAGAGCAGCGATGGAAGAGAGTAACGTTATCTACTTCGGCCAAAGCAGGAAAAGTTAACAGTGTTTGGTTTTTCCATTCTGGGCTTTTATTGAAATTAGCTTTTGGCGGTGCAATATGGTGGACTCCGTGAAGAGGACCCGCTCCCTATGTGGATTTACCCGGATCATTCTAAGACAACGAAAACACGATTCTTATTATCAGGTGATCACAGACTAAAGAAACATACTTATTAATATAATATTCCATTTCTGCCAATAGAGCCCCATAAATGTTACACACGGTTCCTTTAAATAAAAGTAATATTAGCAAAAAACACTTAAAGTAAAAGTACTCAATGGAGAAAAATGGCCTCTGCATATTTTATTATATATTTATTATGTATTATATCATTAGTATAAAGCAGCATAAAATGGAAAAGTCAAATACAAGTACCTTAAATATGCATAGTGAGGTAATGTGCTTAGTTACATTCCAAAACTGTGTCAGGTATCAATAAACCAACTCAACACTATCATTACCTGAAATCCTCTTATATCATGTTCCAAATGTGAATTTCACAAGGCTATTGTGCATGAAACTAATCTGATTAATGATCATATTGTAGCATTTTGTCTTTTTATTTCAGTGGAGGACATATCTCATCATGTACTTTTGAGAAATGGACTTAATATTCATTACCACTTACCTGCTGTGGGACATGAGAGAGTTAAATCATGCAGCCCACTAACACTTATTTGCCCTTACAACATCCTCACAGTTTAGATTTAATTCCATTTTTAGAACTTTTACTGCTCTACTACTTTGGATGAATTACACAATCATAAATCGGACGCTCTGTCACGCTCTACGGATGAAATTGTGTATGATCTACAGTGCCATACAGACTGAGTGGAACGTCCTCTGGTTTTTGTTTCAGCTTCCTCCACTGGAGGACACTGTGGTGTTGGTGTTTGACTAACCAACACAAGAGAGGTCTGTTTTAATAGGTAGTGGCTTTTAAAATTGATTGCGGGGATTAAAAATACAAAAGTAATATGAAGGGTCTTATAAGGAAATCTAAACATAGGATCGGTAATTAGAAAAGAAGGATTCAATAGTCTCCGCTCAGTGGATCAGTGACACTGAGAAACGGTTTTAATCTTTTTTGACTAACATGTGGCTAATAGATATTATCCGCTCATTAACACCAGTTTCTCCGTTCACTGGTTGGAGCTTTCTGTGTGTTATCCTGTCTGTCTGAAACCCAGTGAGGGGACAGAATCAGTCATCTGGATTGATCTCAAGTAATTGGAGGCTGAGGGAAGAGAAGTCAATGGACCATGAAAAACAGATCCAACAACTGTTACCTGTTTGCAAGTATAAGAGCACAAACAACCCGACTACTTCAGGAGAGAGGGATCAGGGACAAGGTCCACTTCAGACCTCGTTAGCTTTGACTGTTCTCAGGTAGGGGATTCAACTTCTGCTGTATTTTTTTCCCCTATTGTCCATTTGAATGCACCTGTTGGTGAAGCTCCCTTGTTTATTTTTTCTATTTCTGCAGGAATGACATCAGAGGAGTTTGTCCGTGGGATGCTCTACCTGTCCCTCACTGTTGTGGGAGTCCCGGGTAACGCTACCGTCATCCTGGCGTTCCTCCTCTTGCTGTACCAGGAGAACCGCCTCCTCCCGACTGATGCCATTGTCCTGCACCTGGCCTGCGTCAACCTGCTGGTGGTGGGCGTCCGCTGTCTGCTGGAGACCCTGGCCTCCTTCCGCCTCGCCAACATCTTCGGAGACGTGGGCTGTAAGGCTGTGATCTTTGTCTACAGGACGTGCCGTTCCCTCTCAATCTGGCTCACCTTCGTCCTGAGTGCCTACCAGTGTCTGAGCATCGCCCCTCCTGGATCGCACTGGGCCTCTGCCCGCACCTTGGTAGCCCATTATTTGGGCTTCGTGTTCCTCTCCCTCTGGCTCCTCAACACCTGCATGAGCTCGGCGGCCATACTCTTCTCCTTCGGCACCAAAAATGACTCCAGCCCGACAAACTACGGTATCAACGTACAATTCTGCTACGTCAACTTCCCTTCAAAGTTGTCCAAACAGGCAAACGGGGCAGCCCAGGTGGGCAGAGATGTGGTGCCCATGACCCTCATGACCCTGGCCAGTCTGATCATCCTGGTCTTCCTTTACAAGCACAGCAAGCAGGTGAAGGGACTCCGCAGCAGCAGTGGTAGTGGCAGTGGGGGAAGCGGTGGGGCCGAGCAACGGGCTGCCAAAGCCGTGGTAGCACTTGTGACCTTGTATGTGTTTCTTTATGGGGTGGATAATGGGCTGTGGGTGTATACGCTCACTGTGAGGAAGACCATGACTTCCTCATTGATCTCTGACCTGCGTATATTCTTCTCCTCACTCTACGCAGCGCTGAGCCCCGTGGTCATCATTGCATCCAACAGGAAGGTGAATGGCAGGCTTAGGTGTGTAGTGCATAAGAAGCCTGTTCAGGAGAAAGACACATGTCTTTCTACTATGTGAGGCCTGCTGCTGGCATGGCTGATTACTGACGGGGGCAGCTGAGGAAGCTGAGATGATGAGGATGAAGCTTTCTAAAGTGTGGGTCATGGGTCATGGGTCTTGTATATATTGGGTATATAATGTTTTGTGACAGGAATTACAGGACACACTCTCCTTTCCTCTGTGGTTGTGAATTCATAATGATTATGCTTTTTTTTATTGTGTTTTTAAAACATCTTGTTTATGAGACTTTTCAGATATGTTGTTAATAACTGATGAGAGTTTAGCACCTGTAACTTGGATGAGATGGTGTACCTGTGGGCAGGGCGAACCTACTGTCTCACTGTCTGTAATTAAGGAAGAAAACTGTCATAACAACGCTGTTACTCAGTGCAGGTCTGTATGAATCTCTGCTGATCTGGCTCTATGTGGCTTTGTTTGTTTGTTCTTTATGTTCTCTCCATCTTAATTAGGTGGAAGAATTATAGCTGGGTGACTCGGGGCTCAATGTAGCTGTCAAATGACTTCCAGCAGCCTATTTAGCTATAATTAAGGCTTTGAATAGAATCTGCTAATACTAATGAGGCAGGTTAATTGTCCAACAGAGAATTGGTTAAAAACCCGATGGGAAAACTATATTATCAAAAGGAAAAAAAGATGAAAAAGATGTTCATTACTCAATACTGAATCACTCACTACGATGCTGAATATGTATGTCTGAGGTCTTTGGGTGCCATTATAAAAAGAGGAGACTTTGAGGACACAAATGTATCTAGGAACAGTCCCTGAAGAGCTTGCGGTAGATGTGGTAATGTGGGAATTTAGGAGTCATTATGTAATTGCCATGTCTTGGAGAAGCAAGGGCAGAGAGACGGGGTGAGGAGAACATAACAACCCCTGTGAGTGACAGTCCAAAAGACATAAAGTGGGGCTGCCAGGACTCTGCGATCCTGCAATAACTCTAAAGTGCAATCAGTGCGGCGCTATTCAACTGCTGTCGCAATGCAGGTGAAGAAGAGGAGGAGGAGGAGGAGGAGAAGTCCTCTTTCTGTGCTTGTGCAGAACTGTTGCATTCAACACCAGGTTGACATCAAAAGACATACAATGAGGTTGATCTTTTGTCACAGTAACATTCACCTTTATTGTAAAAGCTACAACCATTTAAAACCCTCTTTGATGTGACTTTATTCTTTGGACAGCTCTCTCCAGATGACAAATCCCATGTGTTTTACTCTTCAAACCACTGAAATCTGATTGCCACTTTACACAGACTCCGGTGGAATGAAGGATAGAATACATGGACGGTTTCATTAGAGCGTGCTGGCGCCTCCGGTGAGGACTCGCTGGGGATGACACAGTTGACACGGTTGATTCCCTTCAACCCTTTCAGTGATGTCATTCTTTCTTTTTTTCTGTCAGGAAAGAAGTCGCAGATTAGTTAAAAAGAAAACATACTTGAAAAACAGGGTGTGTGTGTATCGTGTCTCTTCTCCTGTGTGAGAGTGTGAAGGGTGTGTCGGGTCGGCCTCTCCCTCCCTGCACAAGACAGGACCTGTTTTCACTGTTTCTCATCCTTCTGGAGTCCAATGAATGCAGGCTGCTGCTGTTAAACATGTAGAAACCAAACCCACACAAATGAAACCCTCTATTACTGCCTCACTCACAAACCTTCACGTCTCCCCTCCTCAGACTTAATTCTGCAGCTAAAACAGAACTTGCAACAGCTGATAAACGTGCACCATCGTCACCGGTTCAACCTCTGACTGCGACTCACCTGCTCGATGAGGAAAGATGTGTGAAATGCACAAGAAAAACAACACAACAAAGCACCAGTGCCTGACATTTATCAAAGAAATAAACCTACAAATGCTATCTTGTCTGTTTTTTGTTATTGTCTGTAGTTAGACAAAGTATGCAACACAAACCTGTACAAAAGCCACACACTCACAAAATAAAAACGGTCAAGTCGTCCAGAATTGTCAGTCAAATGAAGTCGAAGGGGTTGCAGTAAATCCCGCCAGCTGATGTACCCTTGCTGTGCCTGATGTCAGTCTGTTTACCTGCACCAGGTACAGGCATTTTTGTCCTCCGTGTCGACCAATAGCGATGCAGCAGCTGGGTTAGACCTCGCCCCCTTTTCTGCCTTGAAGCCAGTCCACACCCTAATGCAGCCCTCTTTACACAGGAAAAAAGTCAAACCCTGTCCTCCCCCGCAAAAAAAACAACTTTTTGAATACAAACATCACGATGTGAATATCACTTTGTGCAACATGCAGAAATTTGTGCTGGTTATAATAATGCAGGAGCAAGTTGATGACTAATGCGTGCAAACAGTGTCAACAAGCACTATTCAGCAAATTAACCTCCTAAAATCAATTCAAAATAATTTTATAATGATACATAAAAGCATTTTTGAAAGCATCCTGAACCCCTTTATGTCTAAATTAAATCCAGTAACCTTGAAAGTTAGCTGTTAATCCCATAAAATCTCTCTGATGTTTTTTCCAGTTAAGAAAACTTCAAGTTGACTATAGCAACTGGAAACTTTGCGGCTTATTACTACCGTGGTGAAAATGTATCAGTAATAAACCCATCCCGGGGTACTTTCAAAACCCACATTTTATGGAAATGACAGACGTAATAAGCCCTTTTTAGGTTTGCTGATACCGTCTTTGCCTTTCCTTCAAAGGGATGTTTCTTTAGGCGTGTTGTTTAGAGGATTTATTCCCTGTTTGAGTGAAGCGGCTGATGGAGAATGCAATAAAAACCGTGCTTTTATGTAAATCAACTCATTTAGTATTTTTTTTAAAAGTGCAGGGCTGATTGTATCATAGAAGTGTTTTAAACGTGCTCTAAACTTTACCTCAGAATACCTGCCAGGAGGTTACATGAGTTTAACACCATTTTTATTTTATTTTTTTTGCACTCTTAGGTTAGAGTTGTATGTGTGTGACCCATTTCCTTTTATCCGCCCAGTTTAACTGATTCCCTTCGACAGGGAACGCACACGGTCGTGTTTCAGCTTGCCTGGAATGCTGCGCTGCACGTAAGCAAAGAGCTCTGTATTCAAGATGGTGAGAAGAAGTCTGACAGAGTTAAGGTGAAAGTTTGGCCCGTTCTGTCGTGACGAACACAAACATATTTCTTGATTTATCCTGATTAACACCCATTTTGTAGAGAAGGCTGAAATGCAGCTGGCAGCCGTCGGGTTTAATATCCACATAAATCTGCAGGCTCCAGGTTTAATGGTTGACTTTATAGTTCTGACAGGCTGATTTTACCAGATAATCTAGTGGCGACATATTAAAGGAATAGTTTGACATATTGGGAAATACTTCTTATTGGTTTCTGAGAGCTGAGAAGATCGATACCACTCCAATCCTCGCCCGTTCTCATTCCCAGGGCATTAAATAACGAGGCCTTGTCACGGGCGTCGGCATTTGGTACGCCGCACACGGCACCCTTTAGCGCCGTTATGAAACGCATCAGGCGTTCCATTAACTACAATGTCGATGCATCCGCGGCAACAGCAAACGCTCTGAGAAAGTGCGTAGTTTGGAGCTAAAAAGACACACCGGGGGGGGGGGGATGGGAGGTGGATGGGTCCAACAACTCAAGGTTTTCATCCAGGAGACTGCTGTTCGTGTTCTGTGCGTCACGTTACAATCAGCTGTTTGTTCGTCTCCCGTGTTCACAACGTTCATTTTCACTGTACAAACGTAGTAGTTTTAAGACCAACCATGTATTTCTTTTCTAAACCTAACTACAGTGGTTTTAATGCAAAAAAAATGCGTGACAAAGCAGCAGGATGTGACGAGTTGGGATAAGAATGTGTTGCTCATACTCTGTTTAACATGAGTCAGATGGGAAAACAGCTATCCTTGCTCTGTCCAAAGAAACAAAACCTCTTAAGCTTATTAATTAATAACAAAATGTTGTTAGTTTGGTCTGTACAAAAGCTGAAGTGTGAAAATTTCCCCCTATGTCCAGTCTCTAAGCTAACAGACTGCCAGCTGTAGCATGATATTTACTGTATATATGAGAGTGGTGTTGATCTTCCCATCTCTTTGCAAGACAGCGAATAAGCCTTTTCCCCAAAATGTCAAATTATTCCTTTAAATGTAATGTATAATCAGTGTAGTTTATAGAAACGTCACAAGACAAAGCATGTTTTAATTCAGTCAAAACCCACTCATAAGAGAGAACATATTAAATGCAGGTGGAGAAAAGACAAACATGGCCAAATGGTCCAAATAAGCGCTACTCTACCTTTACAATGTCGGCATAATCCCTGACAGGGAAACTGTATTGCAGATTGCGCCCATTTCCAGTATACCAGCGAGGACACGGACCACACTGAAGGAGGGTGGGGGTTGGGTGGAAGGCTCTGAGGCCCCAGGGCAGCAGCCTGCTGCAACTCCACCGCTCTCAGGTAAGATATGCACTGCTGTGCCGAGACTTGAAAGACATTCAAGATGCACTGCGCCCTATCCAGCAGCAATGTATCACAATATAAGGAATAGAAAGAGAGAGGAAGGAATGGAAAGGAAAAAGGTTGGGTTGCTGAGTTGGAGAAAAGAAAACTCTATAAACGGGCATGGAAATGTTGTCATATGAACTTCTGAGAAATAACTGAATATTAATAATCTTTCACTAGAAAGACGGGAGCTACAGTTTGAATTGGAAACCGAACTGAAAGGCGAGGCCTGCCCTGACGTGAACCAAGTATCTGTATGTGCTACGTCAGTATTCTTTCAATATGTGGCTTATAATTTATTACTCAGGGGTGAATTAGTTTTTGTTTTATCTTTATGCAGGTAGTCTCATCGAGATCAAGATCTCTGTTTAAAGAGAAAGAGAGAAATAAATGTATATCAGGGAGGAACGGGCTTCACTGACATGTCAGTTTGCAGAGATTTATCCTTTGATGAGCCAATCCAGTGTCCCTCAGGGACGCTGATTCATGCTGAATGATGTGTGAATGCATAAACCCAGCGCCCAGATTTTAATCTCTTTAAATGATTGCGGTTAAAAGGCTGCTAACACGGCATGGTTCGTACTGGAGGTTTTTAAAGTTGAATTAAACTCCAGGAATAATAGTGGAGCTGTGTCTGCTGAGTACAGTATTTCTTTATTTTGAATAAAATGCCTGAAAACTGAACCAAATGCAAAATTCAGCACTCCTACTTCACAAAAAAAACTCCAGTGACATTCCTGAATATCATGCAACACTGACATCAGGTCTCTACATACAGTAGTTACCCTCAAAACAGCTCAGATAACTATGGGATATTTACATCTCGTCTACGAATAAATGCCGGAGGAGGCTGTTAGCTGTCTGTTGAATATGCTAGCCTATGTGTTACTAGTTCTGCAGGTACAGAGAGTAGACTGAATATTTTAGGTCTTGGGGGAAAAAATAGGCTACAACACAACCTGTACCTGTGATATAACTTGCATTGCCGACCCTACCTTCAACACGCTATGTTTCCTTTGTTTTATCCGTACAATAACTGAACTGTAAAACGTCAGTTTGTGGTTTCAAGGGGGGTTACCCCAGTGGTTCTCAACCGGGGGTCCGGGGACCTCCAGGGATCCTTGAGGCAGTCCCCCAGATTCCCCAGAAAAGTGGGGAATAGTTATTTAATAGCTATTTAATTCACTATTGAAGTGAGCCTAATGTGAATAAGAGTGACTATTCTGATCATAGGTTTTACTTCCTCCATGATTACCTCCTCAACTGTAGTTGACAACTATAGTATTCTGGTCTTAATCACATCTAACAACCAAAATATTTTCAGATGGAGGTCCCTGAAGAGAAATCTTATCAAATGAGGGTCTAAAGAGAATCAATTTAGGGGACACGAAAAAGGTTGAGAACCACTGGGTTATCATATGTGCCAGACTATTTCTCGGCTGGGAGTGGTTACTTCCTGGAGTCTTGTCGCAATAGTCTCCTCCTCAAACCACAACTTGTCATTTTTACTCTTAGTTTTTACACCCCTGTTTCTAGTCTTTATGCTAAACTAAGCTATGCAAACTGGCTGCTGGCTGTGATTTAATTTTTACCAAACAGACTTGAGAGTAGTATCAATCCTCTCACCTAACTAACTGATACAGATACTGATACAGAGAGCTTTATTTATCCCCAAAGGGCAATTCAGTTTCTGCAGTCCACCGAGACATATACACATTCATACTGCACAATCATCAATGACAGAGGGAACACAGTAGGTGGCGGGGAGGGGCAAGACCAATAAAAGTACAATAATACAAATATTTGAAATAAAAACCATAAATACAAGAATTAAAAACAAGATAAAAGAATAAAGGAATAAATAGAATGAAGTGCCAAGAGTATTGCACATTACAAATTTCATTCCACGAATGTACCTAATTGCAAACACGGACAATCATTATATGGATAGTGCAAAATAACTTTACATTCAAAGTAAATAAAATATTTTTTATTTTTGTTCATTCAAGATAGTTACTCTGCGTTCAGCAGTTTAATGGTGGAAGGAATGAAACAACTTGGAGTAGCAGTTTGTCTTTCTGGGAGGCGGCAGATAGCGCCGTCCTGAAGGCATTAGTGTAAAAACTCACTGGACAGGATGTGGTCGTGATTAAAAATATTTTTGGCGTTCTGGAGAACACGTTTCTCCCAGAGAGAGTTTAAGTCGCTCTGCTGTGCTCCGATGATTTTGGAGCAGACTTTCACAATATCGTTTACGCAATTCCTGTCCTTCATAGACAAACCGTTAAACCAGCAAATGAATGAAAGAAGTGTATTTCCCAAAATGTTGAACTCTTCCTTTAATGGTAAATATCTGAAGTGCTAATTTCCAAAATGCTGAATATTCACGAGAATGTCCATGTTGTTAAATTGGTTGTAAATCAACCAGCTGATCCAACAAAGACCTTTAATCAACCATCTTCGTGTCAAATTCACACTGTAGCAGTAACAAGGATCCTGCCCTTTATCTTTCCCATCTCACCCCTCCTAAATGCCACAAAGGTGGAATTTTCCACGAGCCGCTTCCCTGTGTTCGCACTGGAATGCAGACAAGATGGAGCAAGCCTGCAGAGAGCGGCATCTCGGCAGTAACAGCATGTTGAGGTGCTCAGCTTGTGCACATCGTGTCCACCTCCTTAATTCTCCCTTCAGGGGGTTTGTGAAGCTATTACTCAAAGTGTAGCTCTGCCCTGCGGTGCTGCTAGTTGCCACTGTTGCTGTTGATTGTTGCGAGGATCCTGCAGAGGGCCAGTTTACGACCTCAGCTGTGTCTGATTTTGTCCAGTAACATGCAGTGTGAATGTCGTTATCATCTGTTTAGTTTGATGCATTCAGTCATTTCAGCACAATCGCTCGATATGTTTGTCCACCTAAGTCGCTCTCACAGATAGCAGCAGGATGCTTTAACACAACTCTAAATTCAAAGCTGTGGGAGACATTTACGACGGCTCTATTAAACAGACGTAGATTGCTATCTGTACCTCAGAGCAACAGACCTTGTAAAGTTATACAACGTGGGCATGTGCTGACATAACAGCCACACATATCTCATCTTGCTAACACCACCCTTCACACAGGTGAGGGAAGTGCAGAACAATGTGCGGAGAAAATGGCGCCTCTTTGGAGCCGAAGTTACCGTCTGTAGCAGGGTGTCCAAACTCAGTTTCCATGTATTGCATATGCATTTACAGAGCACTTACATGTATCCCACTGTCCTACACTATTGATGAGATTTATATAAGATGACAAATTGCCCAGGGCGGGGAGTTGTTGGCATGTGATGATAAGGAGCGTTACTCCAACATACTTTGAAAAATTGAGTCTCCTTGTGCTTTTTCAGAATAAGTGGTGTCACTCCACCCACTTAAAGCTGAATAATAGATCTGATGGATCCTCTGTGCATCGCACAGCTGCTGTCAGAGCAATTACAAAAGGCACGAGTGCAGCACTCACGCAGCCATATCAGAGTTTCTACCAGTTTATACTAGTCGAGAGTATCACAGTATCACACCAGACTCGGAGGCTGAGACCATTTTGCTTTCCACGGTCTGCTGAGGTGGACTCACTGGTTTTGTTGTAGCCGTCCCATTGTGCTGCTAAAGCCCAGAATGTCCAGCCAGCTCATTTTGGCCTTCACTTTTCAAAACATTATTTGTGAGCTGGGAGGACATTTTGGGAGTTGTATGACAAAATCAGGCAGTGTACCTTCAAGTATTTGGAAATGGGGCAGGAGAGAGTGCCACCTGTTGATTCTTTATGCTACTGCAATAAAGAGGCAACTTGAATAAAGCCAGTTCAGTGCTGATAGGCTAGATTCCTAAATATGTCTGAGGGGCAAATAGGCTGAAATCAATATTATAATTTTTTTTTTCAAAGTGAATATAATTCACAATATGACAAATATATGCAGTTAAACTGATGGTCAAAGCAGTGAACTGTGCTCCACTGTTATGCATCACAAAACTCGTCACACAATAAAAACTTCAATAACACATTTTGTGTGACTTTTACTCACTTTATTTAAAGGATATAATTCATATCGACAGATAGCACTGGTACCATATTTATATAATTGCCTGGGAATGGCCTCTTTATTGTATGATTATTGTAATTTAAATAAACTATTACTGTATATTACTGCTTACCTCTATTCCAAAACAAGTGAAACCTTTAGTGCATGGCTGGTTTCATTTACTGTATGTGGGAGGGGGAAATTCCTGTCAGGCCTTTTATACCTATATGGTGCACAACACACTAAAAGATGGCAGCTTCATCATATTTTGCACCCAGAGACCAACCAGCACGACTATACTGGACTACTACCTGAGCCCCTAGTGGTTTGTAAGTCTGGTGGTTTGTGGTAATTTGATGAAACACATTTTAATATAGGAATATTCACCATGTGAGCACATTAACTAAAATAATAATAATTATTATTCTAATAATTTTGACATGGGGCTGTAGGATTATATAATAATGCAGGAACAAGTTGTTATTGTATTTTAGTGGTACAAATTCCCAAACAAATGTGCAAAATAAAAAAAATCTAATTACACTTTGAACATGGAACTTTTTTGGCTCCTGGAGGTCTGGGTGCCGGGGGCAGTTGCCCACTTTGCTTGCTTGGTAATCCAGCCTTTCTTAAGTGTTGAGTTTGGGTTGATTTTGGAAATTAATTTTACTTGCACCTTAATAAAAGGCATACATTCATAATGACAGCCAGCAGCATGATACAGCTCTAAATCTATATAATAAATTCATGTCTTGCATCTGTGTCATTCTGAAGAGCCTGAAACTTTTACAAAGGTAAAGCAGCCCTACTTCTTTTCTTCTGTTTAATATATAGTATATCTTCAAAGTTGTTGAAGCTTTTGTAAGAATTCTTACATATTAAGTTGTTGTGCTGTCAAAAATCCACACATTTCGACGGGCAGTTTAATTCTGGTCACGACTGGATTACCCAGTAGTCCTAATTGGTCTCCCTCACCAAACAAATTCTAAAAGACTTCCAATCAAGCATTTTCAAGCCTTGTCACCGACACACTTCAGTAACGATGGAGTAACAATGTTGTTAAGGCAAAAAACATGATCCGAGTGACCAAATAAGAAGCTTATATTGACAAGACTGGAGAACACAAGAGCTGTGCGAGCACTTTCTCCACAAAGCTGAATAACTGATGAACATGTCAACTCATGATTCTCACATGTTTATGTCTTTATATTTGTTGATGCCTGCCTCTTAACCAGCGCTGTAAATCATGCATGAACAACACATAGAAGACCTTTCTGCACCCTTAACACATCTATAAAGCCAAAAAAACGAGTAAATCAACACAAATACGAGGAAAGCTGAAGGGCACGTTCATGGTTCCATTGAGGATAATAAAGATATTTTTAGGTAAGTAGGCAGTGGAGGCCAATAGCTCTCTGTAGTGTCACAGGTTCTGTAGAAGTCTCAATGCACTGAATAATGTATCGACTCATTTGTGTGGAGGAGCGCCACAGTAAGCCAGACGATCAATGGCACAGCAGTAGAGCCAGATTAGCCTTTATAGATCTGCCAGGTTTCTTTTTTTACCTTTCTGCAGTTGCATTATAAAACTATTCTGATGATAATTTATAAATTTATATCCTGGTAGAGAGTCGATGGACAGACAGGCGCTGGTCAGAAATGGTGTCTTGTGTCCAACAGTATTAAAGGTATAGTGTGTAGGATCTGGCGGCATCTAGTAGTGTGGTTATGGTAAATGGACTTGCATTTATATAGCGCCTTTCTAGTCTTCTGACCACTCAAAACGCTTTACATGTCAACATTCACACACACATTCATACACTGATGGCAGAGGCTGCCATAACAGTTGACAACCTGCTCATCAGGATGCAAACTAATGCTCATTCACACACCGATGACACAGCTTTCAAGAGCAATTTGGGGTTCAGCATCTCGCCCAAGGACACTTCCACATGTGGACTGGAGGAGTCGGTGATTGAACTGCTGATGTTCCGATTAGTGGACGACCCGCTCCACCTCCTTAGCTACAGCTGATTGCAACCAACTGAGTACCCCTCCGCTCACTCCTCCCTTTCCAA
This sequence comes from Sebastiscus albofasciatus, assembly GCA_916701655.1. NCBI lineage: Eukaryota > Metazoa > Chordata > Actinopteri > Perciformes > Sebastidae > Sebastiscus > Sebastiscus albofasciatus. Next base: position 171,191 of record CAKAOI010050179.1, on the reverse strand, counting down.
GACTGCGGTATCGTGAGCCGCTGAGTGCAGAACCGTGGTAACGCTGTTCGCCTCGCTCTGAGACCATCCTTACCATAATAACACTACTTTAGGAGTAACAGAAGTCAGATGGTGACTGGTGGTACTACGGTTTTGCACTCTGCGGCTCATGTTACCGCAGTCTCACAAGCGTGTAGAGAACTATGTTTGCCTTCAGGTAACGTAAATATGCGATAGGCTCTCTGTAGAGTCAGAGTTCAGTTTGTCCGTTCTGGGATACTGTGGAAACATGCCGGACTCTGTGAAGAAGACCCGCTCCCTATGTAAATATGAAGGACTCATTCTAAGCTAACAAAAACCCAACAATTCTTAGTTTCATGTGATTATACACTAAAGAAAACATAGGTATGAATATTATATTCCATATCTGCTAATAGATCCCCTGAAATGCTACACACTGTTCCTTTAACTTTATTTTTTAATCGTCACATACAGACATGAAATTTGACCTCTGCGTCCAGTATGACAGTATGACAGCAACGCGCTTGTGATTCTGCCACAAACTCCTCAAAACTAAACTAAACTCAAAACTAAAGTCAAATTTAATTTACTTGAAACACACTAGCATTAATCAAAGTTGCCTATAGTCTTGAAGAAAAGAGAGAAGAGAACCTATCCATCTCGTTTCATTTAAATCAATACACCTAGAAATAATTACTTACAGGTTTGCCGTCACAGATGATTACACAGCAGTGATCTTTGTCTCTAATTTCATTTAAACTGACGTGTTTCTAGTAGCTGTGCAACGGCACCAAGATCAAAATACGACCCCTCTTCTACGCCTTGTACGTCCCCTCCACCGCCAACCTCTCCTTAGCCTTCAACACAAACAAAAAAACACACACACATCTGGCTCACCTAGGTGGATGGAGTGAGACCATTTCACCTCAAGCTTCATCCTTTACCCCCCTACGGTCCTTCACGATACACTCATTAACAGTAGAGGGCATTGGACACATCACCTCATCCCGTCCCCACAGGACCGAGGCCCTCCACCTGACCTTGGCAAACGACCAAACTGGCAGCCCATCGGGCCTCAGGAGGGGAGAGAGGTTCAGGTTACAGGATGAAGGTCAGCGTGCTGCAGTCTCACTGCATGCTGAAGAGCTCTGCTGCTATTATTTCTCTTTCTATCTTTGACCTCTGAGGATACATCCCTCTGACACTGACACATCAAACAGTTTGTATTCAAATCTTCAGCAAAATGGTTTTCAGCCCATGTTCATAATAATGAATAGCCTGTTTTATATCATCAGAAATGTAATGTGACATTGAGTGCTGTCGTTTCCCCAGAGATGCTCGGAAACACAAAAATGCTTGTAGCTGACTGTACCTACAGTATGGCACTCTGTCCGGCAGCTATAACAGACCTCTCCCTCCTACATTTAGACCTTAAAACAAGACCACCAACACTTTCATCTACAAAAAATACCATCTTGCTGTCTTGAAAAACAAAGCGGAGGCAGAAAAAGTCCATTTATAAGGAAGATGGAGTCTAATGTGGAATCGACCAGAGGGTCTTTTAATGATTACGAGCCGTTCATTGATCAAGCACTCCAAGACAGGAACAAAGAACGCTTTGAGGGGGACAAACCCTCTGCTCCTGCTTCTACCTTAGAAATCAGTAATCAAGCCTCTGACTCAGATGTCTGTTCTGGGTTTAAAAAAAGAAATCCAAGGTCTCATCGATCATGCTGTACATGAATCTTTTGGCTGATGATATAATTTCCGTTGTGAAACAGAATATTAAATAGGATAATCCACCAGCAAATATTGGATACATAAACTAATCAAAGCATTGTATTGTTTATATATTGTGCAAATCCATGTTATTTATTCTATTTTAATGTTTTTAGCGATGCTAGAAGTGTGACTCCAGGGATGTTGGTCACCATTCTTTGGTCCAGACTGAAATATCTCTACTATTAGATGGATTGTCAAGAAATTTGGTACACACAGTCATGGTCCCCAGAGGATGACTCTTACTGGCTTTGCTGATCCCCTGACTTTTCCTTTTAGCGTCATCATCAGGCCAAAAATTCACCTTGTCCATTAGTTTAGTTCATGAGCAAATAGCTGCAAAAGTAGCCAGAGACCATCTTGCGATGGGATCATACAGCCGCAATGCCAAATCGGGCCAATGGTCCAATGGCCCCTTCCGCACTGCCTACCTCCTACTTCCAGCACCCTCGCTCTCGGAATTGTAGTGACCATCCCATCAGCTGTACTTTGTGTTTAATGATAATTAGCAAATGTTAGCTTGCTAACACGCTAAACTAAGATGGTGAACATGGTAAATGTTTTACTTGCTAAAAATTAGCAGGTTTGCCTTGTTATTGTGAACATTAGTATGATGATGTTAGCATTTAGCTAAAAGCTTAATTACAGCCTCATAACTGTAGACTCTGTCAGGCTGGTCTCATACACTGTTGTAGCTATACCTATGAAAGGTAATGCACTGTAATTTGTGTACATCCCACAAAATCAATTTGTCTGTAATTCACGTAATCATGAACCAGGAAGTATAGAGAGCGGTGAACATCGTGTAGGGAAGACAGGGCGGATGGGTGGGTCAAAAAATATCAGACTTTTGCCCTGGAGATTGGTGTTCGTATCCCGTGTGAAAGTCAACGTTGACGTATTTGTCACACAACTTACGTACTTGAGTAACGCCACTTCCGGAGTTATTTTAAGCCAAACCACAATCTTCTCTTAAACCTAACCTCTCTGGGTAATGGTATCACTATTACACGTGCCCGAGGCACACCATTTAACCATGACTAGCTCGAAATCCACAAAACCAGCCTGAAAATGAAGAAAACATGAAACGATTTCAAGATAGTCTATGGAGCACAGCTGAATGCTTGTCGGACCCTGGTCAGAGCTGGCCGACGCTACACTGTGATTGGCCAGTCTGCGTGGCGGGACTTAGCGAAGAGTCAATTATCAGCCAACTCAGCAGTTCTTCTCTCTTTTGGATCTTTCAGCTCATTGTTTTAGGTTTACAGCCTGCAATTTTAACATTTTGGTTCTGATCAGCCTCGTTTCCAGCTGCAGCAGCAGTTCATAAACTGACTCTATGCTACCTTCACAGCACTAAATGGTCGACAGGCAAAGTCAGCAACTAGCTTGCGAACATAGTGGATCATTATGCAGCTGAAGAGCCAGATATTTCCATCAGGAGCTGGCGGAAACCAAAAACAGAGCTAGAGGGAGTGTATATTGGATTTAGGTTAAACAGAAACACAACTCTAAATTAATGACAATGTTATTCTGGGTCTGCTGGAAGTGTCAATAAGCAACTGTATGCTAACGCATTCTCCATATCAACTTTATAACACGAATAGTGATGATATGCCAGCGTTGTGTGTATGGCTTGTTGAACAGTCCCCAAGTGGCCCTTTATTGGCTCATTATTTGAAATCTTGAAATAATGTTGCACAGAAAAACAACTTGCTAAATTGAAATAATTCTGTTATTTTCTTCCCAGTAAGGTTCAAGGTAAAGACACACCAGGAGAACACATACAGACAATGGAGTATTCTCACTGATATTTTGCAGAGGTTTAAGGTGATTTCAGGGGATTTGTCATTAAAATCATATTGATGGTGCGGTGTGAAGGAGTTTAACGATGTGAGTACTTTCACAAACACCAATCCAAGCCCTGATTTCACAATGCTGCTGTTTTTCTGCAACATCTCACACTACAACACAAAAAGGTCAAAATCTGCTAAGAAAGCATAATGGATTGCAGAAAAGCACAAAAGTGACACCTGCCACATTTGAATGTACATTCTCTGGTTTGTCTGCAATATGTCACATTTGCAATACATTACAATGTTCGACGTCAGCCCTCCCTGAGAAAAACATGCTGTTCCTTGCTACAGTGCATTATGAAAGGTTGCAAATGGGCTAATTTGCAGCTTTGACAGCACCAGCCTTAGCGAAGGCGGGTAGTAATAGGTTTTGAGGTGCCGCTTCAGCGACTGCTGTGATGGGAACGCTGTGGCTGAAAGTAGGCATAGGTCAGGCTTCCCTGGAAACTCTGACAAATTAAAAACAGAAAACCTTTGACATTTATCATGCTAGGAGTCTGGAAAGGTCATTGCCTGTACTCGCTGCTTTCATTTTCCTTCCCCCCGTCCCCCCTGGACATGTTTTTCTGTGATTGCTGGAGCTGCAGCAGGGGGAATCAGGAGCAGTGATTCCAGAGAAATATTCACACGATGACAACATTTCTCATACGAGAAGCAGATATAGGGAGTAAACAGAAATGTAAACTTATGGAGCCTCTCTGCTGCTGCATGCTCTCCTCTTCCCTCTTATCTATTTACCACACCAGTGTTGTTAATGAGCCTATCACAATGATTAGTTATCACATCAGTTTCATCAGGATGCCACTTAGAAGTAAACTGCTGTTGTGTAAAGAACAACCACGGCTGTGTAATAAAACTCTAAAAAAAAAGATAATTTCTGATTTCCTCGCGATACATCATTCCACATCATAAACACTGAAAACTTGTAATCCAACTAGACCATGACTGTCTCATTTAAATGTTAATATAATTCCCATCATTCATAATTTAATGTGCTCCCTGGCATTTTCCGTTCATCACGGCAATGCTATCTTATGTGACAAGCCAATTTACCGCTGGAGTTGACCAAATTGCTTTAGCATTGTAATGCTAACACCATAATAAATCCTTGACATACTGTTCCTTCGCAGGTGATAAAAAAAAATAATAGAAATTTATACACGTTCACGGCGAAATCCATTTTCATTGATTTCTCCGGTGTTACACACACACTCCGGGAGATTTTGCCTTTAAGTCGGATGTACGATGCAGCTGGAGAAACATCACATCTGAGGGATGTGACAGAGGTTGCCCTTTTTGCCCTCTCGTTCTCAGAGGTGGCATTAGAGGGGCTGAAAGCAGTGTGAGGGATGACACAAGCAGCGCCAGGAAGACGAATCAGACAGATTATAGCTCTGAAGAGAGAGGGAGGAAGGAGAGCAGGGCCAGGCTTAATGCTGGTAGGTGTCATTTTGTGTGACCTTTCTGGGAATTACCACTGTGCATGACCCAGAGCATGTCCGCTTGTCACCGAGACGGTCTGGGGCTTCTGCTGCTGTTTCCCCCCCTCATCCTTCCTCTGGCAGACATCCTGGCCCAACTCAGCCTCCTGATGCCCGACTACCTTCCAATTGACCTGATCACGGCCAATAACTCCGATAATCCCCCAGTTCTCATTAGCTCGCTCACAAAACTTGAACTGAAATTTGAATTCCTCGGGCTCCCTACATCTCTGTGAGGTAGCTTAACCTTTGATAATATGTCGGCACGTCTTAGCAGAGAAAACCCGGGATTAGTCGACTCGTGGAAGCTATTGTGGGAGAAAAGCAGCATCAGAAGTTGATCACCGTTTAGGTGGGGGAATATGAATGTGGATTCACGCAAGATACAAGCAGTCGAAGCTTGAAATCCGGTGATTAAGACGTGTAATCCTATGTTAATTGGAGGATTTCAGCATATATGTTTAAATAGTGATCACTCACTGGAACGTACGTACTATTTCAAAACAGGCATATCAAATTTGCTTTAAAGGATGAGTGTGGTGATATATATATATATTATATATTATTACTATATTTTTCTTTTTGTCAACAGATCTTATGAAAAGACCAAAAGTGTCCATCTCTTAATATTTTCCATCTTCCCTACCATATTTAAGGCACTCAGCCCCAAGCCTATTACCTATTAAATCTTAAAAACAGCTCAAATATATAGTTACATAAAAAAGGCTTTAATTTCTTAAAACAGTGGGGCACTGTAGTTTTTAGCAAACGTTACTCAAACTGGAGTCAATGGTGATTAATACTCATTTAAAGGTGCAGTGTATAGGATTTGGCAACATCTAGTGGTGTGGTTGCACATTGCAACCAACCGAGTACCACTCCACTCACTACTTCCTTTCCAAGACTATGGTAACGTGAGCCGATGAGGGCAAAACCATGGCAATGCCGTTCGCCTCGCTCAGAGGCCACCCTTAACATATTAATATTACTTTAGGAGCAACAGTAGTCAGGCGGCGGCTGTCGGTACCACAGTTTTGCACTCTGCGGCTCACGTTACCGCAGTTTCACAAGCATGTCGGAGAACTAAGGTGGCCTTCAGGTAACGTAAAAACATGAAAGGCTCTCGCTAGAGCCAGTGTTTGGTTTGTCCGTTCTGGGCTACTGTAGAAACATGGCGAAGCAACGGACTCCATGAAGAGGACCTGCTCATCATGTAGATATGAAGAGCTCATTCTAAACTAATGAAAACACAATGATTCTTAGTTTCAGGTGATTATACACTAATGAAAGCATAGTTATGAATATTTTATTCCATTTCTGCTAATAGATCCCTGAAATGTTACACACTGTTCTTTTAATGCTGTGGCAACCTCTGTTCTTTTAAAGTGGCAACCTCCGATGCTGAGAAATGAATCCAACACGGATGAATAAATAAACAGTGCCAATGATCATTGAAATTAAGCAAGCTGTCACAGTGTGGAAAAGTTTAGCTCAATGAGGAGCTTTTAATAGTTTTTGGAAGACAATGGAGGCCAATAGTACAGAGGACAAAGCTACAACGAATCAGACAATACTTGTTAGTGGGATCAATTCATTGTTGGTTTTAGTCTTTTAATGGGATTTGTTGACAATAAGAAAAATACATTAATTGCCATTCAATAGTAGCAATAGTTCAACATTTTGGGAAATCAGCTTATTTGTTTCCTTGTTTTGAGTTAGATGAGAGGATCGATACGACACTCAGAGAGGAGAGTGGTATCAATCTTCTCTTGGCAAGAAACCAAATAAGTGTATTTCCCAACATTTTGCAGTATTGCTCTAAAGATGGGTAATACTGCCTTGCATTAGTATAATATTAACAGTATATACACTCACCGGCCACTTTATTAGGTACAAGGTGTACCTAATAAAGTGTCCGGTGCTAGTACCGGGTGTTCTTCTGCTGCTGTAGCCCATCTGCTTCAAGGTTGGACGTGTTGTGCGTTCAGAGATGGTATTCTGCATACCTTGGTTGTAACGAGTGGTTATTTGAGTTACTGTTGCCTTTCTATCATCTCCAACCACTCTGCCCATTCTCCTCTGACCTCTGACATCAACAAGGCATTTTCGTCCACACAACTGCCGCTCACTGGATATGTTCTCTTGTTCGGACCATCCTCTGTAAACCCTAGAGATGGTTGTGCGTGAAAATCCCAGTAGAGTTTTTGAAATACTCAGACCAGCCCGTCTGGCACCAACAACCATGCCACGTTCAAAGTCACTTAAATCCCCTTTCTTCCCCATTCTGATGCTCGGTTTGAACTTCAGCAAGTCGTCTTCACCACGTCTAGATGCCTAAATGCATTGAGTTGCTGCCATGTGACTGGCTGACTAGCTATTTGTGTTAACAAGCAATTGAACAGGTGTGCCTAATAAAGTGGCCGGTGAGTGTATAATTCTAGTCTTTTATTAATATTTCCACAACCACTACAACAAACTCTAAACAATGACTACTTTGAAGCAATGGGGCACCGGGATGGAGTGGAGGAGTGGAAGGGGGGCTTGTCTAATAATATGTCCCACTGAGCAGGGCTACAACAAAACCAGCTTGAACTGCAGCCAACGTGTTCGCAGGAAGCCGCCGTCACTCGCAAAAATAAAATCACTCAGCTTGCAAGGAACGAGGTGCAATTACTTCAAGGTCCTAATTAAAATAAATTGAGCGAAAAGTGAGACAGAGATAGAGACACAGAGGGAGAGACAAAGTGGGAATGGTGTTCTAAGTTAAATTGTCATTTTTCTTTAAACGGTGTCTGTTGACGTGCATCAGTCCCAAGGAAAAGCATCTTTGAAGACATCCGACATAAATCACTTTTTCTTTCCCTCAACATGTTTCTCCCTGAAGAGGGGTTCACATATTCATGGCAGCACTGTGTTTATGTTTTCTCCTCTCTTCACATCCCTGTCTGTATTTGATGTCCTCCACAATCTGGCCTTTGGACACACGGTGTGTTTTGAGAGACAGATGAGAGGAAATGATTCATTCATCAGATGAGGCCCAGGATACAAATCCCAGCTGACCTGCTGATCAGATGGTTGATATTGCAGACCTTTCCTCGGGCAGGGTGTCAGGCTACGCTTATTAGAGCTTTCAGCGAAGCATGGTGTGCGCGTCATCATCCTTCCCGTAGTGACTCTTTGTGACAGCAAACACCAGCTAGCCTCACCTCTGAGTATGTGCACATCGCAGCACCTAATTCAAACGTCAAACCAAATAAGGAACTGCGGGGATGATAGTGTGATATGAGGGCCGGACAGGCCTGTCAGAGCAGTAATTATTTTACACCAAGAGGAGATATGGATTTGGCCCCAGGTGTGTGTTTTCTTGTTTCTGAAGGCATTCTGTGGGTAAATGTGTCACATCAGAACTTTGCGGAGGCAGATATATACTCATCAAAACTTTTGTGATTGCTTTGGGCCGGCAATTTCAAAACGAAGCACGGAGGAAGATGACTGAGTGCAGCTGTCCGTGGTGCTGAAATTGACATACAAAGACTTGTTTGCTTTCCCTATCTATAGGTTTGACAGACAGTGCATTTGTGGCAAAGTGCCCAATAGGCACAGCAGTGAGCTGCATTTTTAAACGCATAGCAGAAGGCAGATGAAAAAAAAACACCTGCAATTGTGTTTTTGATGTATTTTTATTACTTTTATTATAACACCATTTTTAATTTGAGATTTATGACACAGGATGAGACACTTTTCTCCCATTATTTCCTCTAATTCCCGCTACACCTGCAGTAGACAGGATAAGATTCATGATTTGTGGGACAGGTTATTTGGGTGCATTTGCTCATATTATGTGATGCATTTTCTATGCTAATTAAAATGCCATTTGTCTAACTTGATGCCTTACTCACATCAGAGCTTTTTATTGTTATTATGATTAAGCGAGTCATGTTCATCAGACCTCATTTCACCTCAAGCTTGTGAGTCAAAATTGGTTTTAATTTAAGACTTAATAAGTACTGTGTTAATAGTTACCGTCAGTGATGGAAGAAGTAGTGAGATTCTTTACTTAAAGGAACAATGTGCAGCATTTAGGTGGATCTATGGGCAGATTTGTAATCTTTCTGTTGTGTATAATCGCCTGCAAATAAGAATCATTGTGTTTTTGTTACCTTAGAATGAGCTGTTTATATATACATATGGACTCTTCACGAGCCAGTCGCCATGTTTCTACAGTAGTCCAGAACGGACAAACCAAACACTGGCTCTAGATCGCACCTTTCGCCCATAGATTGGGTTGCAATCTGCAACCTCACCACTACATGTCAATACACACTGCACCTTTAAAGGGACGTTGTGTTAGATTTCAGGGGATCTATCAGCAGAAATGGAATATAATATTCATAACTATGTTTTCAATCGTGTATAATCACCTGAAACTAAGAATCACATTTTTGTTACTTAGAATGAGCACTTCATATCTACATAGGGAGCTAGGATAACTCCTAAGTTGTGAAACCCTTAAGAGATGGTTAAGTTTAGGCATTGACCTCGAATGGTTAAGGTTAGGATCGGTCGTCAGGCAGCGAGTCTCGCAAGAATTTTCACACATTTTCGCAACATGGGGGTTACCTTCTAGACACAACGTCCGCCATGTTTCACTGCCATGTTTCTACAGTAGTCCCAAAATGGTCAAACCAAACACTAGTTCTAAATAAGGCCATTCATGATTTTACGTTACCTGAAGGCCACCGTAATTTTCCGACCTGCTTGTAAAGGGAGGGGTGGGAGGAGGGTTATTCAGTTGGTTGCAATCTGCAACCTCACTGCTAGATGCCACTAAATCTTACACACTGTGCCTTTGAGTAAAAGTAGAAATACTGCACTGTGAAAATACTAATACAAATCCTTCATCCAAAATTTGACTGAAGTAAAAAAGTATTTCCTGCCAAATGTACTCAAAGTAGATTCAAAAGTAATCATTATGCAGAGAGAATGACCCCTTTCATAGTGTTGAATTGTATTATTATCACTGTGTAAACAGCTGGTTTAATTAACTACTCATTCAAGCAACTGTTGGATAGTTTAACAATATATTTGATTTTTAGATTTAGCTTTTTTCAAATCTTAATCTGCAAAGCAACTAGGAACAGCATATGATTTGCAACACACAGGTATGATTTAGCTAAAAGCTAATGCTAGCATGACAATGATAATGACAATATGCTGATGTTTATCAGGTACATTATTATTATTTATTTTAATATGTTAATATGCTAACATTTGCTAATCAGCTCTAAACACAAAGTACAGATGAGGCTGATGGGAACGTCATTGATTTTGCAGGTATTTGGTCATAAACTCAAGTACTGGAAAAATAGAAATTTTGACCTGATGATAGCGCTGGATGAAAAGTTAAACCTGGATGAAAAGTTAAGGATCATCAGAGTTAATGCAATTCGTCCTCAGGGGAACATAAATGTTTGTACTAAATTTAATGGTATTTATCCAATAGTTGTCAAGACATTTCACTCAAAAACCACAAATGTCAACCTCACGATGGAGCTATAAAAGTCAGTAGTCAGTAGAATACATCATCTGGAAATATACTTTCTGTTTCTAATGAAAAGCCCACTGCTATCACTACTATGTAAGATCAGATATCTAAAAAAAAAAAAAAGGTCATGCACTGATAAATACAAACACAGATACTGATTTTAAGCTCAAAGCAGCTCGGCCATGAAAAACAATATAAAAATCTGCAGTGGGGATGTGTGAAAAATGGAATTTGAAACCTTTGCTCCACTTTATTTTAGATAATAATTCCAACAGTGAAACTAACATGGTTCCCTTAAATCGTTTCCAAAAAACCAGGGATGGATGCTGAAGCACACTCTCTTCTTCTGCCTCGCTTCCTTTTATTTGCTCAACCACTGTGCAGTGATTTCCTGTGCCAAGGAAGAGGCACCGCACATTAAACTCTATTCTGAGCACAGGCTCCATCCTCCCTGTGTATTGTGAAAGAATCCAATAATAAAGGCTGAAAGTGAGAGAAACCCTGCAGAGATTTAATCAGCGCCGCACATTGTACTGAGCCAGTGTCCAATGTATGCCCGAGCCGGGCTCATCAGCAGCCATTTTCAGAAGCCAATTTCAGAATTATCATCACTCAAGGTGTGTGGTACATTTCTTACAGCGCAAATTAAACCAAAATCTCCTGACATTTGTGCTGTGGTTTGAATAGGCGACCCCCAGAACATCTGCAGAGGGGCAATTCTGAAACCTTGCTGAGCTGGTGGTTAAATGGCAGTGATAGACATTTTCTTCACTCCTTCATTTTCTCTCTGAACTCCTCAACAGAGCAGTCCTCTGCCCCTTTCTGACCATATCAACTGACTCCATCGCATACTTAAGAACCCAATTTTATATTTTATCACATTCATTTGCAGCCCCAGGGAAGGCTTCAGTCTATTCCTGCTGAATATTTACACCAGTATCTTCCTCCAACAAGAAAACGCCAATTTACGTGGCACACTAAATTGCTTTCATCCAATAAGCCAGATGCAAATTAATTCCAGTAAAGAAGGTCAAACATATTCAAGATTTTCTAAGCCCTCTTTAATAAAAAGGGTCTGATGTTGGTCTAAATATGGAAGCACTCTGATACTGCACTAAAATATGATGCACACTGCCCTGTGCTGGCTTTTAACACATTCACATGATAAGCTTTGGTTTGCCTGCTTGATAACAAAACATGGGCTATCTTAAATTCACTTTAAATTGATAAAAATCCAATTCATTTCCCTCCAAACCCATCTTTCTGAAGAACTCATGCATACACGGGGCTCAAATGTGTGCATTGGGCAGGTTACCAGAGCAATTTGGCTTAAAGAGTGCATCCTGCTCCACAGGATATGGGGGAAATGCTGAGTGGGCTGATCAACTTCTTTCCACCTGTTCGCAGAGGGAATGACCTCCAGGAAAGGTAGACATCCCAGCAGGATAAGTTCACACTCAAGCCAAGCATGCAGGTGATGCACAGCCGAGTGATGGAGCCATAAACTTAGTAAGGAAAAGAGGAATGAGCTAAAACCCAAAATTTAAATAAGAGGCAAAGACGTGTCAGGAAGTAAGAAACCTTGGAAATACAAGGTGCAAAATATAAAGCAAAATATGAAGAAAAGAGAAAATACAGGCAGAGGGCTACAGGATCTCTGCAGAAACAGACACCGCCACACATTTCTAGTGGGGCATACAGTACTGTGAGTGATGATTGAGAGGGATTATTTTAGTATCAGTCTATACGTTGTTTTTTAGAAAAACTATTGCATATTATACCTTTAATCATACATATAATAAAGAGTAACTCAAAAACTACATAAGTACATAAGTGCATCTATGTTTGAAGCTAATAAGAGACTCAGAGGAAGATAAATCAAAGCAGGACAAAAATGGTTCATTTGTATAAGAGATCAGAAAACATGAATGCCTATTTAAAAATGACTCTGAATGTGGCTGAAGGCATTTAATTTCACATCAATGACCTAAAAGTTTAGATTAGATTCATATCAACTCAACATCATTACAAACTTATTCTGGTCTTCCACTTCTATTTAGTTTTCTCAATATTTACAGTATTGATTCGTCTCATTATAAGCGCTTGAATAAATAGGCAGCCACAAAATGTCAGCAAATGTCAGCTGATGAAAATGCATGACTGATGGGCGAAGCTGTGTGTTTTCATATCACATTCACACACAATTGGCTCTCGCCGTCTGCCTCCCCCCTCCTTAATGCTACGGGACGCGGCATCCTGCAAAAATACCTTCAGAGTCAATGAGGGTAATAAACTGGTGATAAACACCGTGCTCACATAAACAGACCGGAGAACTTCATTTGCACTCCGTTGTATCCGAGGAAAGGGTCAATTTACTCTAAATTCAATCAGCGTAGGAGGTGGATTGTTTATAAAATTCATAAATCTTTTGCCCTACTTCTAGTCTGTCAAGAACTTGTGAATGAGGCCTCTGCCATTAAATGTGCAGTTTAATCTAATATGGGAATTTAGTGAGCTGAATGTGAACAGACTGCAAAGCTGTGAGTGTAAAACAACTGAGCTCTGTTTGGACTCAAGCTTGACACATCCGCTCTTGCCTCCTTAAATAGAAATGTTTCTTTTTTACATTTACTTGGTTTCACCTTCAATGACGCTGTGACTCAGTTCTTATTCACTGCTTCAACCATGGCTGCTTTAAAGTCATTACTAGGTCGTTCAATGAGGAGAATCCACACAAAAGAAGTGGTTCACGTATCTAATAGTAATATTATAAACCCTTTTTATAAACGACATCCGCAACTGTACCTTTTGATGGGACTGCGTCATACTGATATGTCATATTTGTAAGGTTATTACTTTATTTTATTATATACTTTCATGTCATTATGATAGCTGTTCTCTTGTATTTTATCATTTTATTATGTGATGTATTAATGTAACTTCACTTTAGCCTGCAAATTATAATAAAATTATATTTATTTATTTGGATCCCCATTAGCTTCCACACAGTTCCTGGGGCCCACATAAGAAGAGTAAAAAACAAATAACAAATTATTAATATTAATATTTTTGGAATAATTACAAGAAGATCTTGGTAGTTTGTGGTTAAAGCAAGAGCCACCATTCCTGAAGAAAACGTGCCATCTACAGAAATTCAAACTTCATGAAAGGAAGCCAAAAAAAGGACGATATAGCATTAACGATTTGATTGCTCAGCAGTTTTCTAAAAGTTTAAAGGTGACATATCATGAAAAACTCTCTTTTTCAGTGCTTGTGCATTGGATATCTGGAGTGTCTACCAACCCACAAACTGTGAAATAAGACAACCCAGTCAGTTTTTTGTGGGCTGCCTGGATCAGAAAACATGTGATTCAACAAGCCAATCAGATTTAGCTCCCCTTCCTATGTCACATGCAGGCTCATTAGAAGATATATCACCCACAGCTTCAGAACTACCTTTGCAAAGGTGCACAATCATTTTATCACCAGCCAATCAGAGCAGACTGGGTTTTTCAGGAGGGGCTCTTAAAGAGACGAGCGCTAAAACGGAGCGTTTCAGACAGAAGGTGAATGCAGGTATATTCAGACGGATACTATGAGGAAAAATAATGTATTTTTTTAACATTAAAGCATGTAAACATGTTCTAGTAGAAACCCAAAGTACAAGTATGAACCTGAAAATGAGCATGATATGTCCCCTTTAATACCACAGAGACAAACACAAGGATACATTTAAGGTATCAATAAAACCCAAACAAAAGCCAAAATTCCTACTCTAATGTATTTAATGTGTATAAACCTTTTTGTGTTTATGTAAATGAGTTGATGCTCGAGTGTTTGCATATTGCTGGAGTGTGAATTCAGAGCATTGTTTATGAATAAAATAATGAATTGTTCATCGAAATGTATCAAGCCAGTGTTGTTGAACAAGGAAACTAATTGATATAATGAGATTGAATGGAAGCATCAGTGCTTGTATTCTTGTAGCCACATCTCCCTCGGGACATAATAAAACGCAGGATGAGTTATGAATGAAAGTTAAAGATTTTAATTTGAAAAATCAGAACTAATAGGTCTACAATACAGATGATTATATCTTTGATATAAATTATTATTCATCAGGTAATTGAAGCTAATTACTTCACTACTGAGTTCTGAATGTTAAGTACGTGTCAAATTTTTCAAGTATTGGTTGTCAGCTGGTTGTGCTTTGGTTTTCCCTCTAACCTCCCTTTTAGATGTTTATGTAAACAAGGGCTTTATAATCTTGGAACATGGGAACATGTGTGTTGGCAGTTCTGAGTGCATCTGGTCCTGTGAAATGTCATCTTTATCAACCGTTACAACACGATCACCTGACCCAGTGACCTACACCACATGGCTGCTCAAGCTCATCACAGATGCGTTTTACAATAGACCGTTTGGCAATCTAATAAAAAGCAGGATGGTATGCACACGTTACTGTAAATACTGATAGCATCCAGGACCGCCATCTAAACTGTGAAGAAAATACTACACAGTGGATCTGCTAGACGTGAATGAGGCATTTAATTTCATTTTTTTTTTAATTTCTTTTTTTTACCTAAACTGTAACCCAAAAAAACTGAAGGAGAGTTTCAGCCGTGGATGTATTATAAGAACTGGGTACCAGCTCGGCCTATAGACTTTCTGTTGGGATGATGTCATGTACTTTAAAGGTGCTAAATTCAATATCCAGAGCATTAATATAGCATCAATCAACTATTTGCTATGTAAAGATATAGAGGAGTAATGTCTACCTGAGCAGAGAATGATCCCTCTGTGTGTGTTGTAATTGGAGCTTCTCATCGCTTTGGTGACATAGCCGGGCCGGCCGTGCATGCTTTTAGTGCATGTTAGTACATGTGAGCGTACCTCATCGGCTAGCTGACAGATGCTGCTCTGCACTGCTCTCATACGGCGGTTACAACTGATAACGCCGTCCTGACCGATGGTGTAGTCGCGGAAGCATAGCACCCACCCTCCGGTTCCCCCTCAGGTTAACACTGTGAGTTCTGTCAGCACTTTTGACGTTTTTTGGCAATAGAAATGCTCCCAATCCCATATTTAGCACCTTTAAAAACTATTTTTGAGGCTCTGGGAGAACTTTAGAAAGCTTTTTGGGCCGCAGGAGATTTTTTCACTACAGTAGGCTACCACAAGTGGCTTCAGGGACTTACTGGCAGCAAGGCTGAATGGGAACGCCCTATTTAGCTCTCTTAATACATCCAAGGTTTCAGCATGTGGAGAAATCCAAAGCTTGACAGACATCCATGCCTGGCTATGGTTGCTAAGCTGTGATTGGACAATTATTATTCGACGGGATGGGGCTAATTAATAAAGAGTTAACTGCTCACAGTTTGTTCCCTTTACATCATTTGCCACCCCTGCTAGTAGAAATAGCTTCTCTGTGAAGCTCACAGTTTATTTTTATAGAAACTCTATTGTGGAAGTGTTAAATACAAGTGTGAGGGTTTGAGAAGGTACCTTTGGGGTCTTTAGTAGCTATCAGAGTTTTTCTCTGGCTGCTGTTGAACATTGGATTTTGACTGCTGTTCTTGTTTGCTACACAGTGCAGATATCATGACAGTTCCCCATGTTGCAGCGTTGCATCACATAACACAACAGGTTTCGTGGCTGATACACCTGCAGTTCAGGTAACAACTACATTTAGCATTTTTCAGCCTCTGCTTGTGTTATAGTGCTTTAAAAAAACTTGCAGTATAGAAGTAGTGTTGGTATTATCTCAATAGAGTGTTCAATTCAACACAATTCAATTCAATGGTGTTGCTGTTATTATTAACATTAACACATTATTAATTATCGTCAACAACTCCAATGAAAAGATCAAAATCTCTCGACACCTTGACTTCTCGATTCTTTGTGTGATACTCAGCCCAAATACAAGTCCATTTGTTACTGCAGACCAGCCCTGTCTCCTAAAAATTACATTCCCATACAACTACACTGCATTCTCTATTATGTTTGGAGGGAAACGTATTTTATTTTGTGTTTTGGATTACATTTGTCCTTGATGTATCACAAATACGTTCGTAATGATAGTCGGCGGAAGGCGGCAGCAAGCTACAGTACAATGAGTAACACACGAAGCAGGTGACATAGTATATCGATCGACTGTTATTGAAGGTTACATGGTATAATAACGGATATAACAAGCAAGAAAGTCAACTACGGGTGGGTGTGAATTGTGGTGGATGGGTCCAACTAACACCTTCCAACTAACAACATTCATTTATTTTAAAGAATGTAACAAACGCAGTCATTTTAAGCCAAAACATGAGTTTTTTTTTTACTAAACCTAACAAAGTAGTTTTGTTGCGTTCTTTGTTTTGTTTCAATTTACAACTTTAACCACGTCTTTAAAACTGTTTAAAACTGGGACCGTAATCCGGGAGAAAATATGTTTCCTTTGAAACGTAATTGAGCAGTTTAGTTGTATGGGAACGTAATTTAATAGGAAACAGGGTTTTGCAGACACAGATCTTTAAAAGCTTGTCACAAAGTTGATGAAACAGTGTGCGTTCCATTATCCATACTAACACATTATTTAGTATGCCAGAAAAAAAAGAAAATATGCCAAAAGATGTATTATGCAGCACGCCGAAAATACCAGGGTGTCCTACTTCATCCGGTCGCATTTTTTAGTATGCAAGCCAGTATGCTTTTCTGGCTATTATGACCCACAATCCTCGGTGCAGCGGAAGACACATCGCTGAGAGAGCACAGACAGATGGCAGCCTGATGACAACTCATTGACAGCTCATTGGCAGACGCCGCAATGACAGATGACAGTTCAAGGCTCAATGTTATGACAAAGTAGTATTTCCCAATTGTATGCATATTGCAAGCAACAGTACATATTTGTAAAGGCAGCTGCAGTACGTAATGAAAGCAAAAAGCAAAAAGTATGCGATTTGGAACGCAGCAATAGATTCAAAAGACCAAATAACTTCCTAAAACATCCAGCTGGGCACTAGTTTTTAGCAAACGTTACTAAAACAGGAGTAAATTGTGCTCTTTTTGGGGGGACTATTTTCAGCAGCAGGTTATCCACATATGGTGCTCTAGTGAGTATTTACAGCAGCAGGGTGGTGTATATTGGTTTGACTCAAAATAAACTACAGTGCCCATGTTTATGGTAATGAAGGAAAATGGGACCAAGCGCAACGATGTGACTCAATAATGTGTTTTTAATCGTTTTTGGAAAACACTGGAGGCCTATGGAAACAGAGGAATAAACTATATCAAGCACTGGTGATTTGAAAAAGCCAAACAAACCATCAGCCTAACCTGAAAAAAGCACCTGGTTTTACTTTTCTTTTGGATGGAAAAAACATGTCTGAAAATGTTTATACGGACAACAGAGAAGAGAAATTGATATGAAAAGCCTAAACAGGAACAAGTGACAAAGGGATAGATAATTGTTTTCCAGCACAGGACTCCTTTTGATGAATGTCTCATTATAATCTGGAGATGATGGATGTGAGCTGGATAAAGCCTGGTGTGTATATGTGACTATTTAGGCAAAATGAGGCATATGAGGGCCTCTCAATCCTATTCTTTGCACAGTGAGGTGTAACGGTTCGGAGCGAAAGGTTTTAATGGCTTTCAGTTGTTATTATTCCGTGTGTCATGACAGCTTGATTGGGCCTGCGATCTTATTTCATTGCTGTTCCATTTGCATGCACCTCCCATTGCCGCCTTCCACAGCTTTGTGTTGTTATGGTAATTTCCATGAAGTAGATTGCATCTAGCTGGCTGCTCCGCTTGGGTCCTGTCTGTGGGAAAAGCCCGGAGAGGCAGCATAATAATCCTAATGAACACATCTCTACCATACTACGGACGAGGTTACAGTTAGGGTTTCATTCAGTGTTAGAGTTCATTTCAGAGCAGCACTCCAGTTAACAATCAAGGCATTTCAACTGATCAAGTGCTGAAGAGCCCTCTCCGGGCAACATTAAGGGAAGAATGAAGTGTGTAATTTTAGCTTTTAGTGTAATTTTACCATCCATAACATAAAAGTTCATGATTATTACTTCTGTCTCTGTCTGTCTGATCCCTTCTCTCCTGATTGTATTTTTTTTTTGGGAAGTGGAGTTCCTTAAGTCTTACATCCTTTGGTCTAAGGACAGAAGTTGGCAAATAATGTAAAGCCCTTTGAGGCAAATTTGGGATTTTTGGATAGGCTATATAACAATAATTGTCTTAACTCAAAACAAAGCATGCAAAAATGTGCCATTAGGGCGTAACCAAATAAAGCTTCAAAACAAAGGGTGCTTAAAGGGATAGTTTGGGTGTTTTGAAGTGGGGTTGTATCCATATTAGGTATATTTCACCGTAGATGAAGGTTAGCATGGCCACAGCATTGAGAAACAGACAGGAGTACCAACACCGGAGCAAAGCAAAACAGTGCTGTTAATCGGGGCAGCAGAAAAACGTATTTTAGCCACCTATGAGTAAGGCTCACCTAAAAAACTCAATATCAGTTTAAGTGTACGCTATATTTACAATATGCCAGAAACCAGTGGATTGTACCCTGGTGCCTTGTATCCGGGTGGGGAGTGAATCTTTGCCCCAAGCGATGGAGTTTAAGTATCTCGGGGTCTTATTCACGAGTGAGGGAAAAATGGAGCGGGAGATGAAAGGGCGGTTCGGTGCAGCATCTGCAGTTATGCGGATGCTGTACCAGACCGTCGTGGTGAAAAGGGAGCTGAGCCGGAAGGCAAAGCTCTCGATTTACCAGTCCATCTACGTCCCAACCCTCATCTACTGTATGGTCATGAGCTTTGGGTAGTGACTGAAAGAATGAGATCTCAGATACAAACGGCCCAAATGAGCTTCCTCCATAGGGTAGCTGGGCTCAGCCTTTAGAGATAGGGTGAGGAGCTCAAATTAGAGCTGCTGCTCCTTCACGTTGAAAAGGGCCCAGCTGAGGTGGTTCGGGCATCTGATCAAGATGCCTCCTGGACGCCTCCCGTTGGAGGTTGTCCAACTGGAGGCCCCGGGGCAGACCCAGAACACGCTGGAAAGATTATATATCTCGTCCTGGGAACGCCTCAGGGTCCCCCAGGAAGAGCTGGAAAACGTTGCTGGGGAGCTGGACATCTGGAATTCCCTGCTTAACCTGCTGCCCCCGCGACCCGGCCCCGGATAAGCGGAAGAAAATGGATGGATGGATATATTTACAATATTTCCACCGCTTTACCTTGCCGTCAGACAGTCCTTTCCGATGGGGAACTGAACTGAAAGTGAAACTTATCTGTGCTCTCTTCAATGCCACCAGACTCCATTTACAAAAACAGTATAGATGAGTTTCACTTTCAGTTCAGTTTTCCATCGGAAAATATTCTGAATGTAGCGTACACTTAAACTGATATTGATATTTTTCGGTGGGCCTTTCTTTTAGGTGGCTTATCCATCCTCTGTCCAAAGCTAGCAGGGTCAGACAAGAAAATAAAAGACATGAAAACAGTATAGATACGTTTCACTTTCACTTCACTACTTTGCTCCTGTGTCGGTACTCCTGTCTGCTTCTCCAAGCTGGGGGCGTGCCGACAGTCATCTAACATCAAGTAATACACCTACTATGGATAACTTCCCCACACAACCCCACTTCAAAACACCTGAACTATCACTTTAAACATTGAAAGAAAATCACAATGCAAACCACTGATCTGGCCCAATGTAGGATCCTTTTGTACATGTATTGAATTTCTCCATAAGGATCAAAAGTGCTACATGTATTCTTCTAAAATAGTCATTAAAATGTATATTATGTTTTTAACGCGAGCACAGTTATGGTTAATAAACACCACTGAAGGGAGGGACATCCTTTACTGTCTTGTACACTGCATCTTTCACTGAGCGTCACTGAATTGGATTTTGTGGAAATCTGCTGGGTTGCTTTAAAAGTACTTAGATATCAAAAATCGCTCTGACTGATACTTTATTACTAAGGCTGACACTGATATTGATATTTGAAGTTTAAACACAATCAGATAAGGACATCAGCCAATTTCCTTTCTTTCTTACACAAATACATAACTTAACATTTTTAAGAATTGTGACCACCATTTGTACTGAGCAGGACATTTTATTGTTGAAAATAGAACTCCCAGTATCCGTGTTGTACAATTCTCCACCTCCCGATTTTGGTCCAGAGCCAACGTTCAGTGCCAAGACAGGAAGTAGTGTGTTCTTTATGTAGTGAGGCGGATATTAAGAGTGTCTAGGGTGTATGAGACCGGAGTTTGTGTTGTGAGTCACAGACCTGCAATTACTGTTTGCCTGTTTATTAACTCACCCATCTGTTTCTTAACTTAACCAAGTGTTTTTGTTGCCTAACCCTAATCATACCTAAACCATAATGCATTTGCCATAATCATGATCTTTCCCTAACCATAGGGATATTAATCACATCATATTAGTCATATTAAAGGGGACATACAGTATGAAAAACTTGTGCACATACATTTGGGTATCTGGAGTGCCGACCAACCAACAAACTGTGAAATGAGACAACCAAGTCACTTTTTTTTGTGGGCTGTCTAGATCAGAAAACATGTAATTTGGCTCATTCAGATTTGACTCCCCTTCCTATGTCACATGCAGGCTCATTAGAATAAATCGCCCACAGCCTGAGAACTACCTTTGCAACTATATTTTTCTTGCAAGCCAATCAGAGCTGACTCTTCTTTTTCAGGAGGGGGGTCTTAAAGAGGCAGGCGCTAAAATGGAGTGTTTCAGACAGAGGGTGATTACAGGTATATTCAGACAGACAGTATGAGAAAAATATTGTGTTTTTTTAACATTAAAGCATATAAACATGTTCTAGTAGAAAACCAAAATACAAGTATGAACCTGGAAATGAGCATGATATGTCCCCTTTAAAGTTGCCATTTGCAGATATTGTAAAAAAGCAGGGATTTTAAGACGTCTTGGGCCTGATCTAAGGTTTGCAATCTTTTTCTAGCAATAGGTTGATGAACCAATTTAGGCATATATAGATATTGGCCTGGCTAATTTACCAGTCAAGCTCAGGAACTGACCCTTTAAGTCAGTAGTTATTCCATAAACATTAACATAAATACTCAATAAAAAAATGTTATGTTCATCTGCATAGTATCAACTGCAGAGTTATGTGACGTTTCCATATTTGCCATTATCAGTTTAGAGGAATGAAAGACAAGAAGCTGCATCCTCTTTGCTGGAAGTAACAGATTTTATGGGGAAATTCAAACAGCACTTCCACAGTGATATAATGAGGCATTTCAAAGACAATTCTGTTTTCTGCATGAGCAGCATTCTCATTCAGACGCTGTTCATCTGAACGGCTAACCTGTGGCTTCTCCTCTCTGTGAGTTTCCTCCAGAGTCTTGAACACACCATACGAGTGCTGCTCTTGAACGTGTGATAACACAAGTTTGCACAGCAGCTTGAAAACTAATTAACAACTGCAACCGCCCTTGAATTAGACAGTGGCGAGTAATTTACCTTGTGCAGTGAATATAACAATCTTCTACAACTCAGCTCCACTCACAGTCTTCATCGCTGCCTTGACCAACAATACTACTGTGTGTCTCTCATACAAGCGTCACCATGCTTAGCTTGGTAATATACTTCCCAGCACAATAGATAGCTCCTTTACTGATGAATCTGATAAACATTATGGAGAAAGGTACAGTATTTAAATCCATACAAAGTAGGGCTGTCAATGTTAATGTAATAATAACACGTTAACGCGAATTCATCTTAACGGCACTTAGTTCTTTAACGCATTAACACAACCATCAAATATGAATCAATCATATGTCACGTTAATGCTTATTTCTCACCTTGAATGTTTTCAGAATCATGTTGTAGTGTACTGTTTAGCTGTAAAATGAGAACGTTTGTGACCCAGCAGCTGTGTTGAGATTTCTCGGTAAATACGAAATACCGCTCACATGACCGGAGCACAGCCAATAGGAACGCTCTCTCTGAAATGACCTGTGATTGGTCAAAGTCTGCCGTCACGGACTAGATTTCTGAAAGCCTAAAAACAGAGCTATAAGGAGGTGCAGAAGTCCAGTTTTCTCTCAGAACACTTGAATTATAATATGCTGAAAGGTTATTATGGAATTTTTGCCCGATGATGCCAAAAACCATCAGCCTACTGAAGCTTTAATTATGGACAAGCCTGCGATTGATTGCAATTAAATATTTGAATCGATTGACAACCCTAATATTCTAACAATTATAAATGAATTGTTACAAGCAATATCACATCATCACATCTCTAAAAGCCTATTCATCACATATACGTCTGAAAAAGGCTGTCTTTATCCTGTAACTTATTCTATTTTCCACTTTTCCTCTCACCTGAAACTGTAGTTTCCCTCCAGCCATGGGTGCATCTGCATACCTATTTCCAGTACTGTGAATGTGCACGTGCCTGCCTCAGGTGTGTGTTTGCATATGTGTTTGTATGTCTGCAGGCTTGTGTGTTTTCACATTACAGAATATGTGTGTGTGTGTGTGTGTAACATGGCCTCATGAACCTAGGCACCTGACTCAGGGCCAGTGAGGAGCATAGCTGCCATCTGGTCAGCCCGGAGGGAGTCCGCCGGCCACCCAGAGCTGCTCGCCCCTAACAGGTAGCCCGTCTGACATCTCCAACTCATCTCCAACCCACCGAATGGCAGATAATGAGGGGCAGACAGCTGGCCGACGGACCCGGTGTGCCACCATCCCTCCCACTCACCCATCCACCGGGAAAAACTGCCTACCGAGCTTTTCAGCAACGTAAGCAGTTCTGTGATAGTTTCATCTGGACACACTGCCGCCTGGCTGTGTGTGTGTGTGCGCACTTTTCCTTCAAAGTCAGGGATATCCGATCCGTGCATCATACAATATACACCCTCTTACTCCACAGTCACAGTCACATGTTTTGATCTTCTACCTGAAACAGAAAGACACTCAATAATGAGGCTTCTTCTGTAAAAACAAAGGCTCTGTGTCACAGCTGTGTGTGTGTGTGGTTGCGTCATTCGGCCTACAGATGGCAGTATTTCAAAGCAAACTTGAGTGTGTGCTGCTGTGTGCATTTACCTGGACTTCTGAATGAAAATAAAATAAATTCATTGAGAAAGGTTTATTACTTGCTTCATAAATATGGTCCTGACTGTGTCAGTCTCTATCCGACTGGGTGAGTGCATGGGCCTATAACCAGTACGTGCGTGAACTGCTGTGACATTATTTTCCTTTCAGCTCAGAGGATGTGTTGATGCATGTCTCAAAATACATAACAAGCCCAAAATACAACCCATTTGTCCATGTGGAAGGCAGTCATTTTACAAAAACATGAAGATAGCAATCATTTGACAAATAGGCCTATTTTATACCCTGGCATTATCTCCATCCTGTGTGCTGCTGATAACATAGGCAGGCTAGGACCAATTTAAAAAAAAATATATATATATATTAGAAACACATATTTAGAAAAATATTTTTCTGTTGAATCTCTATCACATTTATTGATAATTTCTCCACATAAATAAAGATTTTTTTATGTGGCTTGATGTTTAAATCTAGGGAACACTTTGAAGGGTCCACTTAATGCTTCAAAGACATAAAATAATGTATTGCAGTGCGCTCGAGTTGTGCCAAAAGGATGACGCGACGGAGAGGTTGGGTCTAAAAACGCACACTGTACGTGAGGTGCAAGTGAACTGATGGGTGACTTCATGTAGAGAGAGAGAGAGAGAGAGAGAGAGAGAGAGAGAGAGAGATACGGTTACAGAAAACGATCAATCCCTGAACGAGGCAGGTCGTCTCCCTCTCAGCATCTGACGGAGAAGAAGATGCTCTCTGCGCGTCCGGATGACTTTACTGAGGCTGTGCGTCGCTGCAGCGCGTAGAATAAATTAACCGGTATAGTTTGTCTCGCTGTATCTGGCGTCCACACACATCCACTGACTGACTGACTGACTGACTGAGAAATAACCGGATCTGTGCTATTCATGAATGAGTCTCCTCTTATTTCAAGGTGAGTAGCCTCTACCTTTCCTGTTAGTGTCTGAGCAGCAGCCTGTAGCGCAGCCTGTAGTGTGCAGCAGGCTGAGGGTAAAGTTGGGTAGACTTTACGCGCTTGTAGGACGCAGTGAAAGACGTCCGGTGGTGGTGCACTCTGAATGGAGGTGTCATATCAAATGTTGCATGAGCAGATTATCAAATTATTTCTCTTCTGTGCCAGCTTGCATGCATGGAGCAACCAAACAGATGATGCTCTGAAGACCGAGCGACTGTACATGCACCCATCATCACAGAGCAGCACTGTATTTATCATTGCATTATCAGAGGGATGCATTTCATTCTACTTTAGACAAAAGCCTCCTATAT
Organism: Sebastiscus albofasciatus; assembly: GCA_916701655.1. Taxonomy (NCBI): domain Eukaryota; kingdom Metazoa; phylum Chordata; class Actinopteri; order Perciformes; family Sebastidae; genus Sebastiscus; species Sebastiscus albofasciatus. The sequence continues at coordinate 146,112 of CAKAOI010050179.1, read as the reverse complement.
AGTAGAACTGCCTGTGCAGATTTTTTTTTCAGAACTCTTTACACTTGTGGATTATTCTGGGCAGCTCATCAGATAGATCAGTGGTCGCTTTGGAAATACCAGAGTGAAGTATTTAGCCTGGAGATAGTCAGTGAGTCCACTGCTGTCCTGCCTCCTGCCTCCTACAGCCGGAGCTCGTGCAGCCTTTGGCAGCCCGGGCAGAGCAGAAGCCACTGGGATGCTGATAAGGCTGGGCAGGAGCTGAGATGGGGAGCCTGAGCCCGAAAGAACTAAAGCACACACGGCTGTAGCAGTGCCAACCTCAACAATGCTGTTGACCAAGTGCATCTTTGTTCCGTGTGTGTGTGTGTTTGGGTGCTCGTAGAGGGGGTGCTTGTTGGATTCACGGCTCTTTGACTCTCACTCTTCATGCAAACCAGAGATGAACCCCCTCTCCTCTCCGCGTGCTCTTTCTGGTCCGGCTTATCTGGCCGGCCAGTTGGACAAGCTTTTATTCTCCTGGCCCCTCCAGAGTGGATAAAGCCTCTCATGGAGAGAGAGAGAGAGAGAGAAAGAAAGGGAGAGATTGGCTTCTCCCTCTGCGTGTCCACGCCAGTCATGCACTCCGGCACTTTATCAGCTGCCTGCTAATTTCAGAATTCAAATGAATCTCCACATTAGTTCAGTCTTTCACTCTTTTGCTGTGTTTTACAGCAATAAATGGAAATGAGGTTTCGGGTTGTGATGATTGCTGTTCATAGAGTTTTAGTGATGTTCAGGGTTAACCAATCTAAACTCGGTAGACCCATTCGAAATACAAAAAGACACATTTCCCCCCATACTCCAGGTGGTTTCTAGCCATGCAGGTAGTTTTGGTCTCACATTTCGAGGTCTTAAGATATCTGTTTCTGATATTAGTGCTTCCCTGCTTGGTCGCATGGAAAGGCGTATGAATGAAACGGTAATGCGCAAGGCATGTAGCATTCAATAAGAACACCATTCTTGCCTTTGGCGCGTCATTTTCACGCCATGTATTCTGTACTTGAACTGACTGCAAAGTATCCGTGTAAATATACTACGCTCAGAGCTAGAGCTAGAAATAAAAATTGAGAAAGACCGCTCACGGCGGATGGAGGTGGAAGGCGGATGGGTCCAACGAACACAGGACTTTCGACCACGAGACCGGTGTTCGAGACAGGTGTTTTGTTTTATAAGTTACGTTAGTCAAGTTTGTGATGTGTTTTTTAGTGATGTGTTTTCCGTACTCATGATACGTTGTTTCCGTACGTATTTTACTTTGTTTACTTACTTATTTTATGCCCGACCATGATGTTTTTCCTAAACCTAACTAAGTGGCTTTGTTAACAGCGGATGTTAACGTAGTTGTGTTACGTGGTTAAAAATGACACGTGAAAATCCTAAAATGGGTCTTCATGACACATGCAATGTCCTTGTAATAATGTGTCATTTTACACCTTCCTGTGAAACTGGGTTATGTTACCACACCAATACAATGGAATATGTTTGAATGACAATTGAAAAATTCAAAATCTACGTATCTGTTACAACTCTACAGACCTCAGTGTGAGCAGTTTTCTACTTTTAAAGAAATCATTTCTGTGAATCATCCAGTGTAACCTGGACGTAGTTTACGGAAAGACAAGTTGCTATTGAGGTTTTCAAAATGTCATTTTTCAATGCTTTGAGGGGAAAAAAATCATTTCCACTCATTGTTTTTGGGCAGCAACTGAAGTTCCAGAGGCAGATATAACTTTAATGGCTGGACACTAGGTTTTAAGAGTTGGATGAACTCACCCATATTCATACCGTTTTCCACCATGCAGAGTCAGATAAAAAACACGTCCTACAAAATGAAGCATGGACTGTTGGTTGGATTGTTCATTGATTTCTATTCGCCCAGTGTTGTATTTTTACCAGTTCTTGTAATGGTATTTTTATAACGTAGAGAGATTGCAGGTGAAACTGCATCATTCTGGATTCGTTTGAACCTGGAGACAACGCCAGACCAGTGTAGGTGAAGTAATTTAGAACATCTGTCTCTGTCAAATTCACCCACAAGCCAGCAGGAGTTAAGTGTTATCTCTTCTACAGAGATTAATGAGTTATAGAGTACGTTTGAGAAGACAGCAAAAAAAGAATAAATCAGGAACAAAACTCTATACTACAGCTGTGGAAAACAGCGTTTGATTTAAATGACCACCAGTTCAAAGCGTGACATTGATTTTAGAGTAATTTGAACATCAGGGAGCGCGATGTGGGTCAGAGGCAAAGACGAGGCACAGTCGCTGCAATAGTAGATCAGGAGAATTAGTGTATGTAACACAATTACACGGTGTGTGAGTGCACAGCAGCTCTCTACTACAGTACTACCCATAGCTGGAGACCCCCCACCTCCAACCCTCCACCCTACCCCCACCACTACCCCGTTGCCAACAGAGACACTGATTAAACACGACTGTTCAGATGCTACAGCCCGAGGAAAAAGACGAAGGAGAGCCCCTAGTGTGTGTGTATTGTGTGTGTGTTTTAGTGTTTGCATGTGTGTGCGCGTACTGTATGCGTGTGCGTGCGTGCACATGTGGATTTACGAGTGTGACTCTGCATAGGAGGGCGTACGTTAGAGAGCAGAGGAGAGGAAGCGACACAAACAGCGAAGTGAAACCGACACTGACGGGAGAAAGAAACGGAGAGAGAACAAAATACTGCAGATCATCAAGCACGACCGTTATGCTGTTGTCCTTGCTCTTTTTCCTCTCCTTCATCCCCCTTTCAATCTTCACGCTTCCTCTTGTTTCTGTGTGTGATCCAGGCCTGGAGGGAGGTGGAGGTACAGGAAGATATAGGTGGAGAATAGGGATGAAACGGGGATAGAGAGGAGAGGAAGAGGTGGAAAAAGAGCAGGAGTGAGAAAGACTAAAAGAGAGAGAGAGAGAGAGGTGGTAACAAACAGCGGAGGAGGGAAGTGAAAGGGAGGAGAGGTACAAGTGGGAAGCGTGCAGCTCACCTGCCAGATGGCTGCTTTGGCAGCGCTCAGCATGCAGTGATGGCGGTCTTGCAATATGGCGCACCGCCTCCAGATTGTCACACCGTTGTTAATACAAACAGTGCAATAACTTTGCTGATGTGTGTGTTTTGTATTATTTTCTCTGGCACATGGTGCAAGCAGACAGCATATGGTTCTAAAAAAAACTGACAAAGTTGAGGGAAGTCACATGTTGTCTGTCTTTTGACGACTTTGAAGAGTTTGTAATATCTATTTTTCTTAAAGGGGCACTCTAGTGATTTTACACACGAGGATCAGTTTACTCATTCAGCTTATATGAACAGGTGTATAATGTTTTCTGTGGCTCTGGAGAAGCTTTCTAAAGTCTGAGGAAATAGGTGATATCATCAGGTTGGGCTCGGAGACAGATCTTTAACAGAAAGTTTACATTACAAACTCAGGTCGTTTGGAGTTTGAAAGAAACTTAAGTTTTCCTGGCAGGGAGGGTCTCACAAAAGATGCTATCAAGTTGCATTAAATGCAGCATCCACTGTAGACTCGTATTAGGGACCACATGTCAGAATATCTTGGCTTCTTCTGTACGGTACCATCTCTTGCAAGTCGACAAACTTTATTGAAGCGCAATGCTAAACCACTGTCGGGCTTGGATGGTGCCAACCTTTAAAAACACAATTTCATACATATTATGATGAGGTAACAAAAACTTATGTTGGAAAATTCAAATTAAGCTATCAATTAAAATGTGAGAATTCATTATAGAAACAGAAATGCAAATATTGGTCACGGAAAATGTGCTATATAACATGGAAAATGTATGGAAATTGGTCTTAGTGAAGTAGAGCCGTAGCAAATGTTTGTCACTTCACTTAAAACGTTCTACTTCCCTCCGTTTCAGCAAACGCCTCCAACTCAAATCATTTTCCATTTCTAAGGAAATTAAATCTTTGTTGTGCTTTCTTCATGGCAAGTTAGAAGTTAGTGAAATTCCCGATAAATAATAACATCAGCGACTTCTGAACAGTCTCCACATTCATCAGTCACTTCACAGGAAAACCTGCTACCAAAACTTCCAAGTTTAAAAGAACACGCTGTTCGGGGTTACAGGTACTCACTCATTAAAACTGTTTACGTTTCCTAAAATATAATCTGCATCTTTGCTGTTGCTGGAATTTAAAGGTTATAAAGAATATAGAATTCATGGAAGTGCAAGGTTATGGATAAAAAACCCTTGTTTCAAACCATCTGAATTGAATTACAGAAGGAGAACACTACTAATCTGCTTTTCCCTTGTGACTTTTGCTGACTGCTGAGTCTTTGGGGAAGTGTTAAAGGGGACATATCATGCTAATTTTCAGGTTCATACTTGTATTTGGGGTTTCTATTTGAACATGTTTTCATGCTTTAATGTTCAAGAAACATAATTTTTCTCATAATATCGGTCTGAATATACATCTGTATTCAGCCTCTGTCTGAAACGCTCCGTTTAAGCGCCTGTTTCTTTAAGCCCAGTCTGCTCTGATTGGCTTACAAGAAGAATATGATGCACCTTTGCAAAGGTAGTTGTCAAGCTGTGGGCGAAGATCATCAAATGGGGGCGGTATATTCCAATGAGCCTGCATGTGACATAGGAAGGGGAGCCAAATCTGAATGGCTTGTTGAATCACATGTTTTCTGACCTTGGCAGCCCACAAAAAACTGACTGTGGGTTGTCTTATTTCACAGTTTGTGGGTTGGTAGACACTCCAGATACCCAAATGTATAAACACAAGCACTGAAGGAGTGAGTCTTTCATGATATGTCCCCTTTAAAAGGTCTTGATAAGATTTACATCCACAGAGCTTGTAGAAAGGTGCTGTATAAAAGTATCGCTTTTCCTGAAAGAATTTATTATGTTTGTGAATTAATAATTTTAAAAATGTTTGCTTTGAGCCAATAGCACAACGTTGGTATCACGTGGTATCTCTGGGTCGTCAGTTAGTGTGGAAATAACAGATAAATGGATGAGATTGACCTTAAGTGCCTGGCAACGACTTGTTGTGAAGTAAATGCAGTGGAACAGGGGAGGGAGAATGCGACATCTTGTGGCTGATTGTTATCAGTAGCACGTTAAAAGTCACAACACAACACTGAATGAGTTGATTGGTTCTGGTCATAGAAAGAATAAAACTAATCAGTTACCTACAACATGTCCCAGACGCCCAGAGCACCTGGACTACATTCGAGACAAGCAGTGTTCAGCCCTTGGCAGCCACAAACCAGGTGGGACTGGACTTACTTAATAGACTTGGAGAATTCAATATTAATTTGAGGATCAAGTCCCATAAAGAAGGACAGGTTGTAGCGATGGGAAATGTTCTCTGCTTTACTGTTTCCCCCAGTATAAGTTATCCCTTAAGGAGCTTTTGTAAAAAAAGATTTAAAAAACTGATTTGCCTTCCAGTGAATTTCTATTTCTGCAAAATTCACCTGTGTTTGCAGTCCTGGTAGGCCTCTGGTCCACTAGGGTACTGTACTTTTCACCAGGCTATGTCTATTTCTGAACAATATGGAAAGTTCATTTGCCCAAAATCACATTGAGAGACTTTGGAGACTGGATAGAGTTTCAGAGTAGGTTAGAATTAGGGCCGACCATGGAGACAGACTGAGATAATCTGGGCAGATGCTTGTATTTGTACAGCTTTCGGGTGAATGGCCACCAAAGGCCGTATTTGCACTGCGGATTAAATGTTAAATGGGTTTTGGAGCAGCGGATACTTAGAGGGAAAGTTGTCGAATAGTAGAACATGCATCGTCTCTCCTCCTCCTCTTTGCCGTTTCCGTCTCCCTCGCTCGCCGTCTACTGCCATCTCCTCTCGCTCACAGTGATTTGTCAGCAGTGGAGGTAGCAGCTGTTCCTTTTGCATTGTAATTTCTTTGATCGTAATTATTCGTGCCAGCTACCTCCAACCTTGGCATCCTCCACCCCACGAAGCCATATGGGCAGAGAGGGGGGCAGTCGAGGAAACACACACACAGGCTTCTTTGGAATAAAGTTCTTTGATTTCTGTGTGCAGTGGTGTGGGAATTATGGACATATGTGCTTCACAGCTTCACATGGATTCTCTGCATCACTGTGTTTGATTATTTTTCTCATTCATACCCACTCGCCGGGGTTTTCCAAACGTAATGCATGTTCCTTGTCAGGCCTCCATGATTTATGCATGCAAAAGCAATATAGCACTATACATCTGTAACTGAATCAGCCGGAGCAGAAATATAGCTTTGTTGTAGAAAGAGAGAGAGAGAGAGCAATGTCAACTCTGACACAGAAAGACCGAAACTCTGAAGATGGGAGCAGACAATAAAATTACAGTCATGCTAGAGGCTCAACACCAGGCTGGTAGTTATTGAGCCACATACAATGGCGAGAGTGCTCTTCCAGTGCAAAAACACACAACTGGAGAGCTGTTGTCTCTGGGCTAGAGAGAGTGGAGCTCATATTTCACCGCCCTCATTCTCTATTCCCCTCAGCTGCACTGTCCACAGATCACTCAGAGCACCCGGTCGGACTCTTCTGTTTACCCCTTGTACTTCTTCTTCTTCTTGCACTTAAGCGACGTTAAGGATGAGGGGTGCTGGGCAAGCCGCTGCAGCACGGTTCACGCGCACACGCTGTGCGGCTTCCAAAGAAAACGCTACTCACTCTGTCTTCTTCTGCGTTCGCTGAATTATAGAAGACCGTCTATTGCACTCGAGCTGCATTGGTTTTCATCACAGTGCTGGAGGTCACTTTGACTTTCCCCCCTTCTACGCTCATCATATATGCAACACGACGGCTTCGGCGTTTGAGAGCCTGCTTGAGGTCACCATTAACCAAGGGAAGACCGACAATGAGATTTATGGAAGAGGAGACAGAGCTGAGAAGAGGGAAGGGAGGAGAAAAGGCATGCATGGTTAAATCTGGTGGCAGCAGCAGCGCCCTTCGTCTAGTCCCTGCTCTTAACAGCAATTTCACATATAGTACTGTATCTGCATGTATAATGCATGTGCCCTAAGATAATGGCATGCATTGCAGAGGAGGCTGCTGACTGTGTTTGCGGTGGGTGATGTGTTGGAATTGGTCCCCTATGTCACATTTAGCCTCTGCCCGGGTCCCTCGCAGCATCCTGCAGTTATTAAGGAGCAGAGCGTGTAGCGGTGACATAGTGCTGCTTTACTGTTCCCCGCAGACATCCTCCGGCACACTACCATCAAGATTAGTGGCCGGCTGGAGAGTCCTAAAGCGTGCAATAGCCGCGCTGACCAATAAACTAAACAACAAATATGGAAAAAAGGCAATTACGGTTCGTTTTTGTTAATATAAAATCATGCCAGAAGAGCTGCTAAACGAAATGAATTTACAGCAGAGAATACCAGCATCGCAAAGCGTTAGTATCATTAATCTAAATACTGGTTGCGAGGGTTTTCTTTTACCCCCCGACTGAGAGAAATGTCTGGGGGAAGCACTGCTGTTTGGATTTACATTGCCAAACCTAATGATGAAAATTAACCACAGGCCAACTGTCACAAAATTGCAATGTGCGGCATCAAAGTGGAGATATCCTGTGGGTATCTACAGCGTGAGCATCCACGCTACATATTACGCCCTCTGAGGTCTGTGGGCCTCACAAGGAGGGGGTCAACGGCCCCGGGCTGTCCCCTCCACAGCGAAGCCGCAGATAAAACACGGTGGACCGATCACAAAACATTGCCTTTTTCTAACAAACCCCACCGGTCCCATGTGATTCAATATGACATTCATTTATAAGTCACCCTTAATAACGACGGCATTTTCATGTCCTAATTCCCCGACTCATCACTGTAGGTACCAGCGACAGCCCCTGGCTCTGGCTCGCCGACTCCCTCCTCCCCCTTGTCTCCGCCACGTTTGACCTACTTCTGTCTCCACAACATTGTAAACAGATCTACTAATTGCCTTCATTTATTCATTTGGAAGTCAAGTTCTGTTGCGGCTGGCGTCCTCCCAGCTCATTCATGTGTTAACGTGTACAACGCTGGCCCTCTCCCCTCCCCCACATGATGACTCGTCCATGTGTATTTGCGGGAAACCCCAGACAAAAGTATCCCATCATGCCCTGTGAGCTTACATGCTATAAGTGCAAATATTGTACAGTGCATTAAAGCTGAAGTAGGCAGGTTGGAGCAAATATGATTAAAAAAAAAGTTATTTTTATAAAAAGGTCACTATATCCTGACAGTAGTGCATGAGACAGGTAATCTGAAAACAATCCTGTGCCTCTGTGTCCTCCGGTGCTCCTAACGGCATCTGCAAGACTTTACAGACCGGAGGAAAACAATCAGAGCCGAGCTGGAGCCCTGCCGTCTTTGAGCAGCTGTCAATCACTCGCAAACTTCGATCAAACGGTCAAACTATGCAGTGCTGATCAAATATGAATCAATATTCTGTTACTGTAATGCCTATTTCTCGCATAACGTATTCTCAAAAACATCTTGTAGTGTACTGTTTAGCTGTAAAATGAGAAAGTTTGTGTTGAGATCAGTTGAGGAAATACCAAGCGCCGCCCACAAGTCGGAGCAAACTTTCTCATTTTACAGCTAAACAGTTCACTACAAGGAATTTTTGCCCAATGATGCCTAAACATTCTGCCTACTGCAGGTATAAGAGTCACAAATCAACCAGCTCCAAGAACAAATTTTAATAAACTGACTTTCAACTTCCATCAGCCGCCCCATCCTGGAAAACCTACTGACACAAAAGAACCCTGCGCGGCCTGCAGCCGGCTTGAAATCATGAGGACAGAAGCTGTTATGACTATTGTAGTTCAGACACTTCTCCGCCCCCACGGTCTTATACTGTTATTGCTTTAGTGCAGCCTTGTAAATCTAGGCCACAAAAAACAACAGCGACGTAAAACAAACTATTTTTTATCACCTCTGATGCTAGCAACAACGACTGCTATTGTTGACTAAGTGTGAGAACAGAGATGTTTCTCCTGACCTTTAGAAAGATCATGGCACAGTCTGTCCACAGTGTTTCTGATCTCACACAAATCTGTAGCCCAAAATATAAACAACAACATACACTTGAACACCGTGCTGTTCGTGCTAAATCTGTTTAAGTGAAAAGATCATGTTGTGCCATCTTATTGCCGGTGTTTGAAAACACAATGTCTACAATATGTGAATTCTTCAAAATTACAGATGGTTATGCTTTTTGATATTGTCCACTGAGTTTTAAAGGGGACATATCATGCTCATTTTCAGGTTCGTATCATTATGATAGCTGTTCTCTTTCTAATTCATCATTTTATTATGTGGCAGATTAATGAAGCTTTACAGCCTGCAAATTATAATGTAATTACATTTTTTATTTGGATCCCCATTAGCTTCCACAAAGTGCCTGGGGTCCACACAAAAACACTAAATAGCAAAAAAAAAACACAAAAAAGTAGTTTGAGTGAAAAGCAGCAGCCACCATTGCTGAACAAAATGTGTCATCTATAGAAATTCAAACTTCATGAAGGGAACCCAAGTAAAAAAGATGATATAGCATCAGTTGTTTAATTGCCCAGTAATTTTCTAAAGGTTTAAATGGGACATATCGTGCTCATTTTCAGGTTCATACTTGTATTTGGGGTTTCTACTAGAACATGTTCAAAAAAGACATTATTTTCCTCATACTGTCTGTCTGAATATACCTGTATTCACCCTCTGTCTGAAAGGCTCCGTTTTAGTACCTGTCTCTTTAAGACCCCCTGCTGAAAAAGCCCAGTCTGCTCTGATTGTTGTGAGAAAGATATGGTGCACCTTTGCAAAGGTAGTTCTCAAGACGTGGCCGATATATTATATGTGACATACTGTAGGAAGGGGAGCCAAATCTCAATGGCTTGTTGAATCACATGTTTTCTGATTTAGGCAGCCCACTAAAAACTGACTGTGTTGTCTTATTTCATATTTGTGGGTTGGTAGTCACTCTAGATACCCAAATGTATGAGCACAAGCAATGAAAAAGTGAGTTTATCATACGTCCCCTTTAACTGGGCTTTCTAAACCCATTGTGTCTCACAAAGGTGCAATCTTCACAGCAAAAGAAAAACAAAAATCACCATTTTTTTTACATCCCATCAGTGATATTATTCCCGACAGCTCAGAATTTGTGAATACACCTCAAGAAAAATGTTTGCAGACCTGTTAGAAGCCCAGCTTCATGCTATCGAACATGAGCGAGCAGTGAAAATGATGCACATGGACAGGCTAACAAAGAAATACCCCTTATGAACATTTTAGTTCATCTCTGATGGCAGATGGGTCAAACAAACAAGATAAAAAAAAAGCTAAGCATCCCTTCTGTCCCATGAATCATGCCTAACAGGACGCTACAGAAGCTATGACGGCATTTCGCCCCGACAAAAGCTGAACCCAAAGGATGGATTTGGTTCCTCTGATCCCGATCCGGGTCAAAGGGTCGCGTTTGCGGAGTGCAATAGGTCGGCTTCTCCCTCGTCTGCTCCGTGATTGGTGCCCGCTGAGAGCTTTGCGTCCCTCAGGGGCCCTCAGCAAACCCATGTTCCTGTGTGTGAGTGTGAATGAGTCACGTCTGGGCTGGAGCGTGTCTGAGTGGCGAGGCGGAGAATTCAGCAGGGAGGACTGCGCAGGGCAAAGAGTTGTCTCTATAATCCAGGGTAAACACTGAGCAGCATGACTGCACGCCTTAGACGTGACCAAAGCCAGGAGAACAGAAATGGATGAAGCGATGAGGCTGCTGCTGCTTGCCTGCCTGGCTTCGTTTGCCACCAGCACTTCCTATTTTCTCCCCTTGTTTTTCCTCCCTGTTCCTCCAGGGGTTTGACTGGAGACTCTCAACACTGAATTAACCTCCGGGTGGCACCGCTGGCGTCTGTTGTTTAAGGTCACACCAGACTCAAACCTGGCTTCGCAAATATCATATGGTCTGCTATTTGCTGTCGGACATCAAGAGCGCTGTCTTATTAATTACTTCTAGCTGAGAAAAGGACAGCGCTTGAGGTTCTGATGAGATTACAACGCCAATTACACTAAAGGTCTTCACCAGGAAGTTTGCAGTGTGATTTGAACAGGAGAGATTTGAAATAGTGGGATTCTGTTGGACGCCACAAAGTAGAGACGAGTTGGTAAACACAAAACCACTTTTCTGCTCCTTTTTGTGGCAGCTCAAGAACATGCACAAAGGATTGAGTCAGATTTCTGTGATATAATCCGCCCACTTTCAAACAGCTCCTTAATGCATTACATCCCATTCCAGCATCCCCTTTTCACACGAAAAACCTTACATCAAAAAGAAGAGAAAAGATTTATAAAAAAGGTTTGCACTACAGGGAGTAAAGGTTCTTCCGGTGACCACTGGCTTAGGCAATTTGGTTTGCTGAAAACAAACACATGAATGCATCAAAGAGTTTATATTCGAGTGCACCCAGAAGCCATTGAAATAAAGGGCTGTCACTGCCTCCTCTGACACATTTCAAAAATGCCTGAATACTCTTTTCAATGGGGTTTCACATAAAAAAGGACAAATGAGAGAAAATCATCTTTACATCAACGCTGAATCTGGTTCATGGACTCATCAGCTTGCAAAGCAGATGATTTGAGGGATTTTCAGAAGGAATTAGCTGGACACTGTTTTGCCCAAAAATAAGAAGAAGCAGCTGTAAACATTAGAGCCAACATGTCCTGCCAAATCTCAGCTTTTGAGAACTAATAACAGCAAACAGTTTAAGTGTCCAGTCGGAAAAAAAAGTGGAAAGGAAAAGAAGGAAGCTTCAGTCAACTAACATTTAAATTAGGGCTGTGTATTGTCAAGAATCTGGAGATACGATACAATTCAATATACTGCGATATTGCAGATATTTGCAGATTGCAACCAATTGAAACTTGTACCGTGTGTCAATCGTGTAGGAGAACTACGGTGGACGACACGAAAACAGGAAAATGTGAAAATACGAAAATGCAAAAACATGAAAATGTGAATGGCCCCATCTGGAGCCAGTGTTTGGTTTGTCCCTTCTGGGCTACTGTAGAAACATGCCGGCCGGCTTCATAAAGAGGAATTGCTCCATATGTAGATAGAAACGGCTCATTGTAATGTAACGAAAACTCTTATTGTCATGCGATTATACACTAAAAAAAACATACTTACTAATATTATATTCCATTTCTGCCAATAGATCCCCCTAAATGTTACACACTGGTCCGTAGTAACGCTGTTCGCTTCGCTCAGAGGCCATCCTTACCATAATAACACTACTTTAGAACCAATGGAAGTCAGACAGCGGCTGGTGGTACCATGGTTTTACACTCTGCATCTCGTGTTTCTGCAGTTTCACAAGTGTATCAAAGAACTAAAAATGCTAAAGGTTTGGTTTGTCTATTCTGCGCTACTGTTGAAACATGGCGTAGCAACATCACGGACTCTGTGAAGAGGACCTGCTTCCTTTGTAGATATGAACGGCTCATTCTAAGCTCATTAAATTATACATTAATGAAAACATAGTTATGAATATTATATTCCATTTCTGCTAATAGATCCCCTGAAATATTACACACTGTTCCTTTAAAGCGGATAAAGATAAAGATGGAGATAAGCAGAGTGTGCCTAAGATTGATTCACATAAGTCTGAGTAAATGTCATGTACTACAATTAAAGAAAAGCAAATATTAAACTTTGGATTCAAATTCAGCAATACCGCATGTGTCAGATGTTACTCTTTGGTGGCCAATTACGAGCAGAGTTGCTCACACTGAGCCTGCCAAATTGAGCAGAGTAGGTCGAGACACTGGAGTGACTTCTCCCCTGGCGTGAGCGTGGCGGGGACAGATGGACAGGAGATGCTGGAGTGGAGCTGGACTCGGCCCAGCCAGCTCAGTGTCGGTCCATCCGCTCCGTCCCTGGCTCCCTCTCAACTCAGCCGGACGTCCTCTTTAGCTGGCCAATGGAGAGCACCCACCGCATCATGACCCCCGCATTAGGCTCTGACATGGCTGTCTTCATTTAACCTTTACTTATACCGGGAAGTCTGGCTGAGAAAACACCCTGTTTACGTTAGCTGCAGCCAAAAAACAGACAGTTGCCTTTGAGCTAAAGCCTTCTAGCTTTTGGCAGGGTATCTTCAGAGGAAATTTAGAGGCATTTCACTGAAGGGGTTTGAATGATTTAAAAAAAAAAAGTAATATTAGAGGAGTGTGAAGGGGCTGCTGGCGAGGACAAAGGGGGAGATAGAAACAGCCTTTAGGAGCCAGATTGGAGAAGCTTCTGGTGGCGCACTGACAGGATTTAGGGTGATGTAGGTGTCTTAATTTATGGCCCGTCTTCCTATGGAGGCAGTTTTATTACTCCATTAATGGACTGCGATGAAGTAACGCTATATGTGAAGCCACTTTATCTGCGATGCTTGAGTTGCCTTAACTAATCATCTGTCTTTAGTTTGAGATAAAAAATGGTCAAAATTAGCTCATTTAGTCTCATCTGTATGAGAAACACCTTGCATCAAACTAAAACATACATCACATAATAGTTATGACGAGGTGGGAAAAAAACATCAAACATCCTTTGTCATGTGTCTAACTCATCCATCCTCAAATCCGTCGTGTGTTTGACGGACATTGTTTTGTCCCCTGGAAATATCTACATAAAATATGCTAATGAAATTAAACAGGGAAGTGTGAGGGTTGATGCCGCCTGGCTCTGAATCTCTAATGACTCCCTGCCATCCCTAGAAAAAAAGCCTGATTAATTTAGGAATGTCGGCCGCAGTGGAGAGTGATTAATTCCTCCTGGATTCAACCATTTAAGCGAACAAGGCAGAGGGGAGAAAGGGAAACAGGGAACCCAAAATATGGACACATAATTAATACATTTGGATCATTTAATTAGCCGCCCAAACAGAGGGAAGGCATGGCTACAGTGTGTCACTGCTTTGTTCAAACAACAGGCCGCAGTTAGTTCTCTCTTACAGAGAGGCGAATATAATGAGCCCCCCTGTTGATAGGGCGAATATTGGACCATCTCTTGGGCTAGTAAATATGGGGAGACAGTTTGAACAAATGATTACTTGTTTCTTTGATGTCTCATGTGTCTGACTAAGCAGAGATAGAGGGGAAAACAAGCACATATCTTTTTTTCAGATGTTTAATGATACCCTTAAAGCAGATTTTCACCCTCGAAAGAATCAAGGAGTTTAAAACAAATGTCTTTATTTTCTCTTTCAGAATGATGTGAAGATCACTCGTAGAGGACGAGACCGCACTCATCTTTTTCAGCGCTCCTTGGTAACACGGGATCCCAGGTGTTTTGTCTGAGTTCAGTATTTTTTTGGAGCCCACTTGGGGATGGGAACGTGCTTGGATAAAGGATGGACTTACTGCGGCCGCACTAAAGGTCACCGTCCTCTAAAGGTCATGTCATGGCCCCTGGCACTGTGGCTATTGACTCTAATCTCTGTGAATCAAAGGACGACTGTCGGACAGACTCCGAACACCTTCCAATCAGAGAGGAGGGAGTGGTCGCTGAACCACCTGACCGTGCATCAGTCCACAGGGGCTCTGTACATCGGAGCTGTCAACCGAATCTACAAGTTGTCATCTAATCTCACCCTCCTGGTGTCCCACGATACGGGCCCGGAGTATGACAACAAAGCGTGTTATCCACCGCTGATTGTCCAACCCTGTTCCGAGCCTCTTGCCTCCACCGACAATGTCAACAAACTGTTACTTGTTGACTACTCTCACAACCGGCTGCTGGCCTGCGGGAGTCTCTACCAGGGCGTCTGCAAGCTGATGAGGCTGGATGACTTGTTCATCCTCGTGGAGCCCACACACAAGAAAGAACACTACCTGTCCAGTGACAACCAAACAGGGACGATGTACGGGGTTGTTGTGCCCTCGCAGGGCCAGGATGCCACTCTGTACATCGGCACGGCTGTCGGCGGCAAACAGGACTACTTCCCAACTATCTCCAGCCGCAAGCTGCCTCGCGACCCAGAATCCTCTGCCATGCTGGACTACGAGCTTCACACTGACTTTGTTTCCTCTCTTATTAAAATCCCCTCAGACACACTGGCTCTTGTTCCACACTTTGACATCTACTACATCTACGGCTTCGCCAGCGGCAGCTTCGTCTACTTTATGACCGTCCAGCCAGAGACGCCCGAGAACGGGATGCCCGCTGGCGGCTCACCTGGCGACCTGTTCTACACTTCCCGCATCATCCGCCTCTGCAAAGGCGACAAGAAGTTCCACTCGTATGTGTCGCTTCCTGTGGGGTGCGTGCACAAAGGTGAGGAGTACCGTCTGCTGCAGGCGGCTTACCTGTCCAAGGCCGGCAGGGTTCTGGCAAAGTCGCTTAACATCAGCGCCCAGGAGGACGTGCTCTTCGCCGTGTTCTCCAAGGGACAGAAGCAGTGCCACGACCCCCCGGATCACTCCGCTCTCTGCGTCTTCACCATCCAAGACATCAATACACGCATCAAGGAGCGGCTGCAGTCCTGCTACCAGGGAGAAGGGAACCTGGAGCTGCACTGGCTGCTGGGAAAGGATGTGCAGTGCACCAAGGCGGTAGGTGGACTGTAGAGAGAGAAACCCTTTGATTTTGCGGTGCCTTGCCATTGTTCCGACGGACCATTATTCTGAAACCCCAATAGTCTGAAAATGTCCCGGCAGTCCGTTATCTCAAACAGAAGCATATAGCTAATTATTATACAAAATGACATCATCGGACCTTCCCAGTCGCAATGTTTTTCTTCCTACCATGGCGAAGGCATAACCTGCCTTACTCTGCCTCTGGTTGGCGTACTCTAATATTCTTACCCTAAACCTAAACTAATCTCACTCCTCATGCCTAAACCTAACCAACCCAACCAACGAAGACATTCAAGGCAACAAAACCGGGAAGGGTACGATGTTGTAATTCTGCATAATAATTAGCCATGTGATTCTGTTTGTTGCAGAAAGAGTGTGTGTCATCGGAACAATGGGCAGTCCCTGATTTTGCCTCCTATAACTAACCCTGTTTCCTACAAAATTACATTCCCATAGAACTAAACTGCATTCTCAATTATGTTTTGAGGAAAAGATATTTTCTCCCGGGATTACGGTCGCAGTTTTAAACAGTTTTAAACAGTTTTAAACACGTGGTTAATATTGTAAATTGGAACAAAACAAAAACGCAACAAAACTACTTGGTTAGGTTTAGGAAAACATCATGTTAGGTCATTTACATTACAGATGTAATTGAAAATAACTCAATGTTGACTTTTGGTTTCACACGGGACACGAACAGAGGTGAAAGTCCTGTGTTTGTATGACCCAACCATCCAACCCAAACTCCTTCCTAAAAAGAAAGACTAGGATTAAAATGTCTTTGTGATACGACAAAAAATAAGGTAATCCGGGAGAAAATACGTTTCCCTCAAAACGTAATTGACAATGCAGTTTTGTTGTATAGGAATGTAATTTGTAGGAGACCAGGCTGCCTATAACACACACATATTTAGACTAACTATGAAAGGTGGTGAGCAGCATTGATATAGATTTACTGAAAGTTGGTTCTTTGATTATCCACAACCATGATTGGAGCCTAAAAAGCCGATAAGCAGGCAGCCAGAGGTGCGCTGAAAACACCCTTCAGGTTTTCAGTATACCGCGAGAGCAGAAGAGCTGGACGAGATTAATTCCACAATGCTAATCAGAGGAGTTTTGTATGGAGCTTTGATTTCATTCAGGGGTTTGGCACTGACTCCCGCCTTCTTCTCCTCCTCTTTCTCCACCCCCCCTCCTTCCTTCCACTCTTGTCGCTGTCAGCAGTATTTGAACCCTCTGAGACCTGTTCTTGATCTTGAGAAAAGGGCTTCCTTGTAAATGTCCAAGTCTGTTCCTTTGTGAAAGCTATAATTCTGCATAATGAATGGCTTTCATGGAAACGAGTTGAAAGTGAACCATGAAAACAATGATATTCATCGCATCCATTGCTCTCGTGGCTCACAACATGTACTTTGATTCCACCATGCCATCAAACAAATACGATGTAATGTTATTCATAGGAGCAACTGAGGGAGGACGGAGACACATAATAATGCAATAATTAACTCTCACTGCGCAGTTAACCAAAGAGCTTTATATCTAAAATGGACTGTAAATGACATGCAGTGGTTCAGCTTTGTTAAGATGTCATTAGATACTGCGTTTCTTTGGTTACATGATTAATTACTCAGTGAAAGATCAACAGCAAAGTGTGTCTAGAGATGCACCGATTTTAGAGGCCGATACTGATATCACATCTTTCCTTCCTGTGTCAAGAACTATCTTAAGATAATTACTATTATTCCTTATTAAGACCAATTGGGTTTTATTCTGCTGCTTCACTGACACTTGTTGCTTGTTAAATGTTAGACTACTAGAAAGTTACAAAATGCCAATGTCACAATCTGCCAATTATTGAGGTAACAAGACAAAACAGCCAGGGTATAGCGACTCTGAGAGGCTTTACTTAGTCACAGGGGTGATTTAAAGGAATAGTTTGGGTGTTTTGAAGTGGGGTTGTACTTATCAACAGTCAGTGTATTACCTGCAGTAGATGACGGTCAGCACACCCCCAGCTTGGAGAAACAGATGGGAGTACCGACACAGATGCAAAGCAATAAACTGCTGTGGAAGGGGCTGGCTGCAAAACGTATTTTAGCCACTTAAAAGAAAGGCCCACCTAAAAAAAAATCAATATCAGTTTAAGTGTACGCTATATTTAGAATATTCAGATGGGGAACTGAACTGAAAGTAAAAGGTATCTACACTGTTTTTGTCAATGGAGTCTGGTGGCTTTGGAAAGAGCATAGATAAGTTTCTCTTTCAGTTCAGTTGCCCATCAGAAAGTTCTGTCTGATGGAAAGATAAAGTGATGAAAATATTCTAAATATAGCGTACACTTAAACGGATATCGAATTTTTTAGGTGAGCCTTTCTTTTAGGTGGCTAAAATACGCTTTGCTGCCAGCCCTGTCCACAGCTGTATTGCAGCATTGCTTTGGTTCTGTGCGGTAACTCCCGTCTGTTTCTCCAAAACGGCAGCACGCCGACCGTCATCTACTGTAGATATACTGACTATGGATAAGTACTCCAGCTACACTTCAAAACACACACACTATCCCTTTAAGATAAATGCTAATTTCAGCATGTTAAAATGCTCACAATGTAAACGCTGACATGCTTATTTAAAGCTTGTATGATGTTCAATGCTCACCATCTTAGTTTAGAGTGTTAGCATGCAAACAATTGATAATTTGCACTAAACCAAACAGCTGAGGTTGATGGGTAAAATAATATTCTGAAGGTATTTGCTCGTAATTACAATTAAACCTGATGAATATCTTTATCAAGACAGCAACATTTATTACTCCTTTCAATCTTGACAAAGGCAGCGCAGACCAGATCCACTCCTTTCGTTCTTACCTGTCACAATAAAAGCCCTAGACATATAATATTCGCTGGCAAGTATTTCGCATTTTCGTGTCCTTTATTTGTCACGCCCCCGGTGTGTAACGGCCTGAAGTTAGTAAAATTTCTGATGATCCTTTCCAAGTAGTTATAAAAGGTATGACGTTAAAAAATCAGCTGCAGAATTTCTGACTGGCAATTTTGCAAGCATTAAACAGTAACAAATGCAACTGTTAAAACAAATATTGTCAAATATTCACATATGCGTACAATACTTAGTTTAAAAAAAAAAGAAAATGGCTTATTTGGGTTGAGTTATGAAGTTTGTTTACGCCGAGTTCACTTCACTGATCACATTCAGTAAAACTGAGGCACATTGCTTGATGAAAGAAAAACAACAGTGAGGACTAATATGCATAAGAAGTCGAGGATGTGAAATGAGAAATTAGCTGCCCTAAAAAGATAGATTTACACACTGAGTGGCAGGCAATTAGCAAAGGTTTGAGGTGCATGTTAGTAGATGTAACAGGACGGCAGAGCATGCAGCTCTCTTTGATGCTTAATCAAAATCTGACATCTCTTGTGCCGTGTCTTTGTGTGATGTCAGATCAAGTGATCTAAAAATCACAGAAACGGGCGCAAAATACGCCGCGTTTCTCGTGTTTGCCATCAGCAATTAATCTGCTCCGCAAATTCGCCCGCTCCGAGGCGTGTTGATATACGCGGCAGCCGGAGCCCTTTTGAAGTAACCATTTTAAACCCTGAAAATTGTGCACTTAATGCATGTTAGGCTTGCCACAGGTCAGTTTGAGTTCTTCTCTTGTATTCACATGTGTCTACAGTGATCTCAGTCATTTTTCTGGATCCCACTTATGCTCTTCCCTCTCTCTCGTTACCTCCACCTCCCCTTCTTCCATCTGTCATCCTCACTCCTCCTTCCACTCACTCTCTTCCCTTTTCTATCCCTCCCTCCTTTCACCACTTCTTCTGTTTTCTTCCCCACACCTTCTGAAAACAAAACAAAAAAAACACCTCTCTGCCTTTGTACTCTTAATGCCTTCTTCATTTTCACCCCAACACCTATCTCTCCATCCCTCCCTCTCTCCATGCAGCCTGTTCCCATCGATGATCACTTCTGTGGCCTGGATATAAACCAGCCCCTGGGGGGTTCCCAGCTGGTGTCGGGTCGGACGTTGTACACAGAGAGCAGGGATAGGCTGACCTCTGTCACCTCCTACGTCTACAACGGACACAGTGTGATCTTCCTGGGGACCCGGAGTGGACGGCTGAAGAAGGTGAGAGAAGCAATGCAGATGCTGTCGAGCAAGACAGGCTTAAACTGCCAAATTTACACACTGATACTCAGGATTGTCTGGTTGTTTACAGCAAAACTGTTGATTCTCAAGAGATGCAACCGGATCCTCTTGATGACAAGTAACATCACTTATCTACTCAAAACACAATACTGATTTCTTGAGGCTGCTATTGATGACCCACTGACATCTCTGTCTCTTCTGAGAGTTGTCTTCCTGTTTCAGTTTTTGAACACCAATGCAAAATGTAGCCTGGTGATTTGACATGCTTATACGCATCTTTTAAAGTGTCCTTCGTATCTTGTATGAAGATTCAAGTCACTCCATTAAATCCTCGACCTGATGTGGCATGAACAAATACAACAACAACAAAACCTGATAAATTAAAGTTATCCTCCAGCGATTTAGTATTGCATTCGCTGAAAGTTGGGAACTTGTGAGAGACAGACTACAAAAAGAATAGTCAAAATCGATTCTGCAGAGGCAGAGATATCCTGACTTTTAGTTCCTAGTTTGCGGAGTCAAACTCAAAACACACTGCAACCTACATTTGCAACGTAGAGCATCTTTTTGTTAGACCTCTGTCTCGTAAATGCCCCATCAAACAAATTCTATACCCACAGTTTGTAATGCAGGCTTTCCAAAGCCAAGATAACCCTGATGACATCACTGAGACATCATCACTTTCTCAGACTTAAAGGTCGACTCCATCTGCGTTCTTTTCCAGAGTTTACAAATGGAAATGGCAACTCAGCCATTAGCAAAAAGCATTGACGTAGGTTACAAGACTAATTAATAAGGTTATGAATAATGTGAACGCTAACACTAGCTGAGTCAACGTTAGCTGTGCTAAGTTTGGAAATAACTGAGAGGGTTAGTTTGGATTTTTTGAAGTGGGGTTGCATGTATACTCCCGTATTGTCCGAGGTAAAATTACTGTTTTTGTCAATGGAGTCTGGTGGCTTTGAAGAGAGCGATATAATGGCTTCAGTTCCCTGGCAGCAAGGGCTGTGCCAGTACTTCTGTCTGCTTCTCCAAACTGGGAGCGTGCCGACCAACATCTAAGTTACTGTATGTAACTTTAATACATGTACTATAAGGATGTATACATACTGTCTATTTAGCAGCGTCATGCAGAAACCTACGTCAGGTCACGTGGGATAAAGTTCTTAGAAGGGCTTGGGAAATTAGCATTTTGATGCTAAAACATACATACTGTGACCAACATGTGAATGTTCGGATTTGAATACACAAGGAACACCAATGGGAAGCTACAGAATATAAAAACCTAAAAAAATAAATAATAATTGACCCGCCCTTTACAAAGTTCCTCAAGAACCACTGTGTCTCTTGACAACAGGCTGTGTTGAGCTCACCAGGACTAATTAACTGATTAACTGTAAAATTGGTGGAATGGCCCTTTAATGTCTTAAATCACTCTGAAGGTTTCTGCCTCCAAACTCCATATTACATCATTTATCAGTCGTCCATGGGAAATACACCAACGGGATTCATCACCCACTGCTGTTTTTTTGCGTCTCACCGCCGCGACACATTTATGTAATAATTATCTTTAATCCATTAACACTAATTAATGCAATAATATGATCAATTAATGGCCCAATTAGCATAATGGGTTATGTTTAATATATCATGGTGATTATGTGGGACATTATGCAGCTGAACAAAGGTGCAGTATTCATGCAGCACTACGTCTTCAGCCTTTGGACGAAGGACAGATTAATGTAAATTTTTCATCCATGACAACTTAGGCCACAACTGAAGCACACGTCTGTTCCTTCAAGTCCTTTGTTAGTTGTATTTAATAACAGGAAATTATGCAGCTCTAGTGCCTCTTGTTTAACACCGTCCTGGTGGATTTTGGTTTGAATAGTGTTTAGCATTACAAAGTACTTAATGGAACACTTCACTCATTTTGAATATTATCTCTGTGTACTTGAAATGAATGTTTACATGTTTATTAACACGGTTAGATTTGTAAGTGTTCGCCGCGTCTTGTAGGCAAGCTCGAATCACTCCCCTGAATCCTTCACCTGATGAGGCAGGAGAAAATAACAAGTCTCATCTGTGTTTTCTTTGTTTCAAAGCCTAACAGTAGTTTTCCTTTTCTTTTAAAGTCTCATTATTTTCAGAATCTATCTTATGATTTATGAGTTTTATTTTTCCGGTTTTCAATGTTTCATTTTTCTTATAGTCAACAAATCCAATCAAAAGACGCAAACCAACAATTCATTTATACTATTAATCCTGCGTGTGTAACCTTAACCCTGATATATCCTATTCCTCTGTGCCACAGACCTCCATTGTTGTCTAAAGACTATTAATAAAAACATACCAGTGAGCCAAATTGTGGCACTGTTATGAATATTGGCAGTGTAGTTATTTTGAGTCACCCCACATGCACTGTTCTGCTGCCGTAAAACTCACTAACTCACCAAATCTGCAGCTAAAAATAGACCGCAGCAAATGCACCCTTTGATTCCGTTTGAGTAGCATTTACTAAAAACCAACCAGTTGCTCAGCTGTTTAAGCTTTAACCTTTAAAGAAAAATAAAAAATAAAATATATACAGTACTCGTGACCTAATTTTAAAGTCAACAGGAACAAAGGGGGCTGATTGCCACAGACAGGCTGATTTTGAAAGCATTAAGAGGTTGACTAAAGCATTGTTGGTTTTGGTCTTTTCATTGGATTTGTTAACAATAAGACACACATAGAATATCGCCAGCCTTTAAAGTCTAACTTCAGTATTCCTTTAGTATCAGGTTTCTGCTGCTCTGCCGTGCTTGCATCATCAGGTGTAGGGATTGAGTATTAATACGGAGTACTGCTGACAAGTGTATGATTGACAGGAACTAGTTCAAACGTGTCATCTGACCACGTCTGAAGGCAAAAGTGTTTATAGCTGTTCTGACCGACCGGAGCTGTCATTGAGAGTAGGGTGAGACATGATACAATGGGGATAATAATGGTGCACTCTTTCAGACTCAGTCTCAGCTTAAAGGTGTTCATAGTGTTGAACGAAGTAGTTGAGTGAAGAATGGAAAAAAAGAGCTACTTCATTACTGATTAATCTGCCAATTATATTATCATTGTGGCTATAAAATGACAGAAAATAGTGAAAGAAGTCACCCAAAATGCTTTTTTCAAAATCTAAAATCAACTATCCAAAACCCAAAGATAAACAAATGCCTCAAATCCTCATATCTGAGATGGATGCTTGGAAAAATGACTGAAACAATTAAGGTATTAAGATGCTATTAGCACCCAGGTGTCAGTAGCTAAACATACTATTTGTGCCCAGGGCAGAATTGCCAATGTTTCTAATTACACTTGGATGTATATAGCATGGCAAGCACAAGCACACATTAAATGATGTGTGTGTATATGTACTGTATGTATATTTTTCCTAAACCTAACCATGTAGTTTTGGTGCCTAAACCTAACCAAACTGCGACTGAAAACTGAAAATAATAAGTCAACTAAGTGAAAAATAGGCTACTCCCAGGACTCAAACTCAAGTCTCCGGAGTGAAAGACTTGAGTTTGACCAATTCATCCACCACAACCTACTCCTTGCATGTAATTTGTTGCTCTTTATATTACTACTACTATTACCTATCTTTTCATGCATTCTCCTATGAATGTCCAGCAACACGTTTCAATTTCTTCTTGTTACATGCATACAGTCTTTTCAAAATAAACTTCCGTGTTCACAGGAAACATCTTGGTTAGGTTTAGTAAAAGATTGTGGTTTGGTTTAAAATAACTACAGAAGTGGCGTTACTTTTTTGGACCCACCCATCGATCCCGCCCTCCTAACTACGCGAGCTTTGTCGCTCTTCTTACTTTCTGGTTCACGATTATGTGGATTACATACAAATTGATTTTGTGGGATATACAGTATATGAATTACAGTGCATTACTTTTCGTAGGTACTGTACAGCTATGAACGGTGTATGAGAACAGCCTGGAGGGGGTTTCAGACTCTGTTTGACAATCTGACAAGCACTTTTCTTAAAGCATACTGGCCTCTTAATGGTCCATGGCATGCCTAGCTATGACATATGGAGGTAGGTTTGAAACTCACAGCTTTGACAAGCAAGGTAGGCAAGCCAACACAAACACACTATAGAAGTACAGACAACAGGCATCTATAGGAATCTATCATCCATCATAGTGATTTTCTTCATCGCTGTAGGATCCCTTTACACCAGGCCCACAGACACAAGATGACCTCTTTCTTAGAGGTTCATGAAGTTGATTTAGCTCATTGTCTATCACGTTTCATTCCGAATGCATACTGTAATGATATATTATAATCAAGTTCCTATAAGGCTCGTGCTCTGATCTAACTGGATTGACTTGGTAGCACCGCGGGCTCTGCTTACTGCACAGTCGCACAGGCATGCAGCTGACTGAGGAAATGTGTGAGAGGACTGTTGTGACATTAGCCTGGAGGCCTCAGTCTTATGAGGAGCAATCTGTCTGACACACACAACACACACACACACACACACACGGGTCCAGACTGGGAGCGCAGATAGCATCACTGCAGCTCTTTCATTGGATGAGCCATCGGGGGAAAAAACAAGATAGCCTGACAGAAAGAGAGAGAGAGGAAAAGAGAAACTGAGACAGACAGTGCGAGGGAAAGACTGGCAAAGAGAAGAAAGAGAGAAACAACAGAGACAGACGTAAAAAGACTGACATATTCGGTGGAAAAAAGAAAGAGGGACAGATTTATTAAGAAAGAGAAGGTAGACCAAGAAAACCACAGAGCAGAAAGTATGTTTTTGATGTGTTCAGGAAGTGAGCAGTAAGTTTGGGTTACGAGTGTGAGGAATCCATCATTACTCCTTTAAGTGCAGAGTCTAAAGGCCAGAGTTTGTCATTACACTGACAGAATGAGCAGCCGTGATTCAGACTCCCAGGAGCCTCCGAGGAGCACGGGGTCACCTCTCGGATCCTATTCCATCACCCCTAAATGGACAGGCTGAGTGGAAATGGGGCATGACAATAAATGCCATCAGTGGATCACTCCGGCAGCAGGGCCACCGCAAAGGTCAAGCCTGCCACAGGAAGGGTGTATCCGGGGTGAAAGGTCACAGGCATAGCCGACAGTCTAACCACCCAGGCACCATGCGGCATATGGATGAATCCATCAACGTCCCTCGATTAGGCTACTCCTAGTCCAGATATATTACAGGATATTTCTGTCATCACCTGCCACAGTTGTGTTACATTAGGTGGTTGATTTAAGCTGAGTAATATGACCCTGTGGGTAACTACAAAAGGGGCTTTTACACTTTGCATGACGCACGCTAATGAGGTGAATCAAGGTAAAAGCCATTATCTCTCACTGATCCTTATTTAAATCTGTTCCAGTTTCAGGGCAGGAGGCTTTGATATACAGTAGGCAACTTTCAGTGGCACTAATGGCACAGTTTCCACTTGTGGGACCCAGTGAGCGCATGATCAGCATTTCCGTCAGTAAAGTCACACCAAGGTTTTCACCATTTATTACAACAATGAGTTTGATGGTGTGGCTCTCGGTGATGATCCGAAACAAATCTGAGCAAGCTCGATAAAGATTGAGCCAGAACTCACAAACCAGACGTACACAACATTTAAATCAACACTAGTGCTGTTCGTGACGTGTCCGTTTGGAACGGGCCGATTGCTCGGCCCCAAAGGAAGTGCTCCAGGGAAGAGAAGAAGAGTTTGGTTGTAATGTTATCCAGCATTCATATAGCGTTACCAGGATATATCCAGGATCCAGCAGCAAAAGTGAACTGCAGTCAATGAGCTGTGGTCTACCGGCAGAGCTCCCCCCCACTGCTGAACAGAGCGCCGTTCGCTTGTTTATTCAAAGTTTATTAATATTGAATGTGTCGAATGTCCAAAATGCACCAAATTTGAAAAAGCACTCCCTTGGGCCCCCAGCAATACACCCACCAAGTGTGAAGTAGATTGTATGGTTCACGAGATATGCAAATAACACGCAGCAGACAGGCAGAATTTCCTCATTTCAACATTAAAAATTCTCCTAGATGTAAATGCTCATATGTTGGTGGAGGTGGAGAGAGTAGATGTGAATTTTTTTGTACATTATACGAACAAATCTTTAACGGAAAATCCAACAGATGAACTGAGTTTACTGAATCTCCAACTGGTGACTGCCATTGTTGTATTAGCTGTTATAGCATATCTATGTAACAGCTCAGCTAATGTTTGTTACCTTCTGGTTTACTAAAAGACTACAAAATCAATAGAAACAACCATGATGCAATAACTCTGTAGCAGACAGCATTATGTACTGTATGTATGGGCCTAGTTTTGTACTGAACTGAAAGAAAAATTGAACCAGAAAGAGGCTGACGTTACTACTGAACTGCAGACAGTCAAACGCAGCGCCGTGGGGTTGTAGCATTATGAACAATGGCATGATCGCTTACTGATGTGTGTACTGATGCAAGTTGGAATGATGAAATGATCACTTATCTCAGGAAAAACTGTGATTCACAGTCAGTGACTGCTGCCTGAACTGAACAAAAACAATTCAATTCAAATCAGATTCATAATGTTGTTTGAGTATCGGTGCTTAGTGTTAAGCTGGAAACTCAGAGATAAGGTACAAGGACTCAGCTACAGGCCTGCTGTAGATATCTACTGCGTAGGTTTTCATGTATCATAATTTAATTATATTCCCAGCAGTAAATGTGTTTAATGTCTTTCATCGACTTTGTGCATTAGAGCAACCATGGGAAGTTTCACCTTGTCTACTTACTGAATAGGAGACTACTGCCGTGCAATCAGCGTGTTTAAATGATTTAATTAACTGTGATGGAGAGCGACAATCACGGTATGCAGAGGTTTGCAGTGGGAAAGGTTTTGCTAGATGTGGTTGAGTCTTTTCTTCAA
Organism: Sebastiscus albofasciatus; assembly: GCA_916701655.1. Lineage (NCBI taxonomy): Eukaryota > Metazoa > Chordata > Actinopteri > Perciformes > Sebastidae > Sebastiscus > Sebastiscus albofasciatus. The sequence goes on along the minus strand of CAKAOI010050179.1, from coordinate 119,396 downwards.
CTTGCTTCATTTTGTCTTCACTGTCAACGATCTGTCAACAGCAGTCCAAGCTGACAAATTACAGTTATTCAAGTCCCCTCATGGTTTTTCCATAGCTAATTAGCTCCTACATGTATTTACATTTTTGAGGCGGTGTACATTAGCTGTGGTGGGTTATGTGTGCAGCTACACATAAATTCCCCCTTTTCTGTATGCAGATAAAATGAGTATGAGCATGTGACTACAAAATGATTTCCTTTCCTGGCTCAACTACTGTGAGGCTCTGTAATGTAGTCCCAGAAAAACAGTATTGGTTTTATATATGGCTTTGATTTGTAAATCAATGATTAGTATTATTCAGCTCCAAAAAAACTGTAACACTGCAAACACATTTCTTCAGCTTTTATACTCCATTCCACTTTTCTACTTGCAGGAAGGGCAGCAGATTTTTTATGCCATTGTATCCTAGCAAGTAAGTAAGCAGCAAACACACTGTCGAATGACATTATACTTGTGCTTACCCTGTGGCAGCCTCAAACACATAACAGGTGTTGAGTGGAATTGATTTTCTGAGGAAATGTTTCTGCAGAGCGCAGTAATACTCCGAAGGACTACAATGGCATACAGAGTGTAACCGGATGCTTCCCTGACATAGTGAATGTATTAAGACGTGTGTATCCCATTTCAGAGGGAAATCAATGATGTCATACCTGCCACCGAGGAACTGCAATACTGCAGTATTTTAATATATGATTAAACCCTTTGAACTGTTTGTTGTATATGCTCAAGCTGTTATAATATCCTGACAGTAAATGAGACAGATTGTCTTTGAAAAAACAGGTTCCTCTGATGAAGCCAATGCAGAAGTGTCTTAAACTTGCATTCTTTCTAACAGCCAGCAGGGGGCGACTCCTCTGGTTGCAAAAAGAAGTCTGATTGTATAGAAGTCTATGAGAAAATGAGTCTACTTCTCACTTGATTTATTACCTTAGTAAACATTGTAAACATGAGTTTATGGTCTCAATCACTAGTTTCAAGTCTTCTTCAATACAGCATGATGTTCATTTAGTAAATTATGGTCCCATTTAGAGACAAATAGACCTTAAAGCAGGGTATGCTTTAGGGCGTGGCTACCTTGTGATTGACAGGTCACTACCACGGCGTTGTCTGATCTGGGAGGTGTCTGTGTTTTCGTTTTAGAACTTTAACCCTTTCACGGTGTGTTTTCAGTTTATAAATGTTAATCGTAACATTTTGGTCGCCTAAAAATGTCTTATTCAGAGTTCGGTTGTACTTAGCTCCACCCTGTCGTGCCACTTCTGGTTGCAAAAAAACAAGATGGTGACAGCCAAAATGCCGAACTCTCTCTCTCATCTCTCATCTGCAACCGCTTATCCCGTTAGGGGTCGCGGGGGGGCTGGAGCCGATCCCAGCCACATTGGGCGAAGGCGGGGTACACCCTGGACAGGTCGCCAGTCCATCGCAGGGCTGACACATAGAGACAGACAACCATTCACGCTCACATTCACACCTACGGGCAATTTAGAGTCAACAATTAACCTAACCTGCATGTCTTTGAACTGTGGGAGGAAACCGGAGTACCCGGAGAAAACCCACGCTAACACGGGGAGAACATGCAAACTCCACACAGAAGGGCCCCAAGCCGGATTCGAACCTGCAACCCTCTAGCTGTGAGGCACCAGTGCTAACCACTGCACCACCGTGCAGCCCCAATGCCGAACTCAAGGCTTCAAAATGGCAGTCCAAACACCAAAGGGTGACATCACTCTGACTATACGTCCACTTCTTATATACAGTCTAGTTTGTGACCCGAATGTTAAAAACAGTCAAGCCAAAACAAAGCACCGCCCACTGGCCGGAGCAAACTTTCTCATTTTACAGATAAACAGTACACTTAAATATGTTTCTGAAAACATTTTACGTGAGAAATGGGCATTACAGTAACAGAATATTATTCATATTTGATCAGCGCTGCCTAGTTTGACCATTTGATCGGAGTTCACCAGCTTAGCGAGCAGTGATTGACAGATGAGTTAGAGACTCCTCGGCTCAGATTGGTTATTTTTCTTGGGGCACAATGAAATCTTGCAAATGCCATTAGGAGCACCAAAGGAGGCAGAGGAACCTGATTTTTTCACAGATTATCTTTCTCGTGTACTGCTGTCCGAATACGGTGACCATTTGAGCAAATATGACAAAAGATTATTTTTATTAAAGTTTATCAACAGTAGCTTTAATGTTGAAATATTTCATTTTAGACAACACTCTCCAGAGGCTGGGGAGGAAGGTATAGTGGAGAAACCCTCCTTTAACTGAAGCATCACACATTTAATCCCTACAGCTGCTTCAACACTGCTCTTGAGCGAGCCACTGACGTCTTCACTGGTCAATCATTGTAAGAAAATTTGCTCAGTGCTGGTAAATATAATTTGAAGGATGCACAGGCTGTAATATGAAGGAGGTGCAGTGTTGAACGACCGGCACATTACCTCCGTTGTTCCAGCTACCCAGCAGCAGTATTTCTCTATATGGTTAGAAATGTTAAGCCTTAGTCAAATAAAGCCTTAGTGCAATACTCTCATGTGCAAATAGTGGATTCATTATGGCTTATTGAGAGTTGACCGGTTGGGGAAATTCTCCCGCGCATGGCTAAATGACTCGGACTTTCCAAAGTCACGGTTTCTAAGGAGGTCCAGGAAGTGGAGATTTGATTGAAATCATTAGAATGGAGTTTCAGAGGAGGGGAGGGGCGCCGGCTGAATAGGTGTGTTTGACGCTAAATTGAAAAGATTTTCATAACTGCATGAAGGGAGCTGGACCTGAGGGTGAAAGTCTTCAGAGCGTATCACCATTAGATGTCTCAGTGCTGCTGAAACAGTAAATGGTATTAAGACAGGCATTTTGTGATAACACAGAAAGGTATCCATCTGTCTGCTATTTCCTGACTGCAGTTTTATTTCGCAGCTCCATCTCTCTTTGTCTTCTCTTTCTTTTCGTTCTCCTGCTTAGTCACACAAATGGAAACACATACAGTAAGAAGACCTTGACTGCATTGCGGTCAGCGAAATGAAGACCATACGGATGCCATGAATTGTTCCACTGTCCCCCTCCCACTGCTTTTGTTGGTAGGCCATGGGAACCCCGGCACACAATGGGAATGATTGGAGGGACTGGGGGCGTACGGAGGAGGACAGGAAGCAGAGAACAGGAAATCATGTCCTCAAGGAGAGAGAAAAGAAGTGAACATGCAGAGACTGAGAGGAGACTGTGGTTAAGTTGTAGAAATTGTGGTGTGAAGACTTGGAAGCTCGCCATGCAGCTGAAGGTTAGGGCGAACTGAAAATGTTTGGAGGCTGAAACTGGAAGGCTTTTAACAATAACGCTCAAAAACACACATGCATGAACAGACACATCATGACCTCTCTTCCAGTCCAGTTGGTAATTGCGTTTAGGCATGGGCACTTGCCAACATACAGCGTATCTAGTGGATGCGATCAATACTCCTCTCTTTGTGGCTGTAGTTAATGTGATGGCTGAATGATTAGTCCCATCCTGTAATACGCATCTCCACCTCGGTGACCCCTTCCTCCCCCTCCGAACGCTCTTCGTTTTCATTAGCCGCCGCCACCGCCGCCGCTGCAGCAGCTCGGCTCTAAACCGAGCTCCGTCTCATTAGTATTCACAGAGCCGTGATGGTTATATGGGCTAATCAATGCCCGCTCTCCTCGGTTGTCATCCTGGATCGGGCCATATGCACAGCCACTCAACCTTAAAAGGTGGCCAGTTGTCTGGCCCTTATGTCGCTGCATGCCCTGTGTCACAATATAGAGTCGAGCCGGTGCCAAAATCTGTCTCTCTCACAGTCTGTGTGTACATCTACTTTAGATTTAGTCTTGCATGTGATTTCATTCTGTGCCCCTCTTTTTTACAATGTTAAGATTTGTGTGTGGTTTCCTGCCAAACTGACTCATTTACTTTTGGTTTTATATGAAAAACAATACTGTAAATCAGATGTTTGCATGTGGGATGAAACACTGATTTCCAGCCAAATGTCATGTAAACACCGGGGAAGACAAGTTTGCTGTAGAATAAACGAACCAACCTCTTTATGTTTGGTTCAACAGACCGGTGTTCAGGGACAGATGCAACCTCGTCAGAGTGGCAGATTGGGAATGATTAGTTTAACCGAGTGCTCTCTGCCTCCTGGGTCATCATCCATATGTTTAGGTTAGCTGGCTGAATGTGGAGGGCACAGACCGGCTGACCACATATGGACACACTTTTTTTTTTTTTCAGATTGGACAGTCATTACCACATAAACATAGTAATCATCTGTTTTACAAGGTTTCCCCATCTGCAGCGGAAAAACAGGGGTTTCAATGACATTTACATGTATACTTCCTCTCAGCATGAATAAAATCATCGCCTGTAATGAATCTCAAAATCAACCCCATATGTAAATACTCACAGGAGAGACATTTTGGGTGAATGGATTGCTCCTGGCAGCTTTACAACCAGACTTAGGCCAAGTGACATCCAAGAAGTCTGGGTCTTTTTTTGTTTTCTTTGGCTCTCGCAGGATGAGAGTGCAGCCGAGCATTTAAGATGCAAACCCAGCCCCAGAAAGGAGGCTGTTTTCGTTGTAGAGCACACGGGCTCAGGTTGCATATCTGTTTGTGGAATCCATACTAAGCTGGGTTGTTTATATCCATCGCAGGTTCTGCAAGGGAATTTCAGCAGCAGGAAGGATATTGCCGTTATTGGCTTAAATATTATTCATGGGTTAAATATATATCCTCCTCAGCTGTGAGACGCTGGGAAGAGAGAATGAAATGAGCTCACTGAGGTCATATGGACATGTGGTATTAATGGCAAATGAGTGCAGTTCTTCTGTTACATGACATGGACCACACAAGGGGAATCTGCTTGGATTTTAAAAGGAGGATAACTGAGGTTTCGGGAAAATATGTAGTTGTTTGTATTGACCTTAAAGCAGTGTCATAACTATTTTAATAAGACCCCATTTACACTTAAGTTACTTCATGCATTTCTGGCGGATCCAACACATTCTCACTCCTAACTTATCAATTACCGCTGCTTGGTCAGTGCCCCTCAGCAACGGAGATCGATGCATGGGATATCCATACACAATAAGTACAGAAACAACGTAACATAAGTATGGAAAACACATCACTAACATAACTTACAAAACACAGGGCTCCTGGTGTAGAAGTAATCCCTTTTTAACTATATAAAATTGGGATAAACAATGATAAAAGTATTAATCCTATAACCCTGTGTTTACTACTGAAACAGCATACAATCATAGTGCTGCTGTATAGACCCCCAATGCTGTAACTCACAACTGAAGTGATGTAATGCAGACGGACTCCAAGTCGCCTCACAGCTGTGTAGAAAAAAGATGCCACACTAAGAGGCCCAAAACAGGGAATCTGTGTCTGACATAATGTATGGCAGGGGAGGCGCTGTAGGATCAATTGTATGGTATAGGGTGTATGCTGATTAGTAGGATATTTTGACAGAGACCAGTACATTTTAAGAACACTAAGATATATGATAGTAAAAAGGAGGGATAAGTTCTTTGATCCAGTATATAAGGTTATGATGTAGAGCCAGAGGACAGTCGCACCGGACCAGCTCGGGTTTTGGTTGTGTTTGTGTCTGTTGATATTAAACACAATGAAAACTCTGCTTCTTCCAATATACTTGTACAGCATCAAGTGATTAATTTGAGTAACCTGTGTTGACTTTCTGAATCCATTAAAATTGAACATTGAAGAACATTGAACTGGTATCTCAGCCGTTCCAGGCCCAAGGCTTGAGATTTCCAGACTCAACACTGGTTGAAAGTCCGGTGTTTGTTGAACCCATGCACCTCCCCTCCCGCCCACCATAAGCATGTTTTTTAGGCCTTTCACACGGTTTGCGCTGCGCTCGCCACTGGGTTCAGCGCACATCAACACATAATTTGCTCGGTGCAGCGAAAAACAATTGTTGTGCCGCGCAAGCAATTGGAAATAATCAGTTTAAGAGCGCAGTGGTGCCGTTGCCGTGTTCTGTGTGAAAGGCACATTTCTCCCCTTTTATTCTACATCACTACATTGGAGTCAGTACAGACTACATGGCGTCAAAATGACACTCCAAAAGCAAGAACGTCATTCTTATTACACGCTTTTGCCTCGCGCATTGTCGTATCATTCACACGCCTTTTTGTGCGACCAGCCTGGAATGATCTGTGGATGAGGGAGTGGTGTGAGTGACAAACTGTAAAGATGATGACATTTTTGTCTCCCTGTAGTTAACAAATAGGATTCATCCTTGTGTTTTTATTTATGGATACTTAAATGGGGTCTAATTTTGCACCACATGGATTGTTGCATGTTAAGTGTGTGTTCCTGATATGCAATAATCCATGAGATAGTTTATTTATCAAATATGTGATCACGCACAGAATTTACAACTGCAAATCTAATGAGAACAACCAACAAACAGTGAGTGAGCAGCGTGTTTGTATGCAAGTGTATGTGCGTCTTTGTTTGCATGCCTGTGCGCATAGGTGAGCGTGTGTGTGTGTGTGTGCAACTCTTGTGTGTCATTTCCTACAAGCAGGCTCATTATAAAACCAATTAAAGCCGCCTTACTCTCATTATAGAGCTGGGGAGCTTAAGGAGAGATTGAGGACCTGTTGTACTCCCAGAGGGCTTCCGTCTGGTCAGCCCTGTTTTAAATGATAAAAAAAAAATTAAATCCGCTGAAATCAAACACCACGGATCGGTCATGATGGGTCAAGTATTTGTCTGAGCTCATCCCTGCACCGCTGGCCCTCAGTCAACCTCATCATCCCCCGACTAAAAACACACATGGCTCAGTATCTGTCCTTCACTAGATGATTGTTTTTTTTTTACATGGTTTCACCACAGAAATGCTTCCATGCTCTGGTTTCCATCTATGCTATTTATGAAATGAAGAGTGTGGGAAACAATAATGTAAACTGGCTCCTTTACTGTGTGAGATAGTGGTACGGGAGAAGAGGAATAGGATAAGGATAAGGAGGAGGAAGAGGACAAGAGAAGACGGGGCAAGAGAAAGGAACAATGAGCAAGAGAGAAAGAAGCTTAGCTCAGCGATAAATCTGTCTATGAAATAACTGTTTAAAGGATGGGATTGTGCACAGTGTCGAGGTAATAACCAGAGAGACGCAGTGTCCTCTTATGATCTGGAATCAACAGACAATAACATGTCACTATTTGGTGTTTTTGTATGTGGAAGATGACGCCGCACCCTCTCTGTACCCCCCAGTATTTACTCTCCCACCCACATCAGCTAACACACACACACACACACACACACGTTTGCACATATTCTGTCTCCCCCTCCTTTCTTCATTCTTGGCTGGCGGAGCTGACGGTTGGAGAGGCACAGCTGCCTGGGTAGGTGGAGGCGTGATTGATTGATGAAGTTTCGGTGCCCAGGGGATCCAATCATGTAATCAGTTCGTATTGATTGACTGTCCCCATTGAGAGACTGCTGAGGCTCTGCCACCATGTGTGTGCACGAGCTAGACCTGGCACGCATTCAAAATCTTCTGCAGTCAAATTTGATTTGGGTGGCGAGGTCGCTTAAGTCCGCCATGCGTCGGGAAGACTGGCATAATCGCACTGCAGACGTTTCGCACTGCTTCCACGATTCTCTGCTCCAATTCCTCATTATCTTGCATTTATTTCAATTATTATGATTGAGAAATTAATTCAGCTTTACTGTAATTGCATCACATGGCTAATGATCCAATCTCCCTGGAATTTAAATAGGGCTTCAACCTGGGTTTGCATAGCTAATGAGGATTTTTTTTTTCCCCCAAGCTATCCTGCTTTATTCAGACTTTTCTCTCACATTTCACATTTCTGAGTTATATTTCAAGTGTCAAGTCATCATTACTGTGTGATGCAATTCACATCATTCCTGCACCAATGGTGAAAGATGGGATTTATGAGTGCAAATTAATGTATTTTTGAGAAATAAAAAATGTATGAAGTCTGGTTGTGGTGCAAAACACATTGGGAAATGGTTAGGCAAAATAAACTAGACAAATAAAGGAGGTTTGTCTTTGTAGTAAGCAGATGAAAAGTTTAAATACTTTAAGTATCGGGTAGTTTATACCAGCAATAGTAAAGCCTTTTTCAGCTTAGTCACCACTTTACATCTTTACAAACAGTTTCACACCCTCACGAGGATGCCTTTCAACGGCTCCAACATCTTTAAGCCACTTATTACAAAGACGGCCCTGCTTATTTGTTTGCTTCGCTGCAACAGCACGTCTTGTTTGTAGGCAGAGGTGGGAGAAGAGAAATCGAAACCCCCTCACCGGTGGGCATCTGTTCTCCATGCTTGCATTTAATAAGCCCCAAAAGATTGCTGCCTGAAAGTCACTCCAAAGTCAAATTAAGGCCGAGCTCGCCGAACACGTTTCCAAACTCTTAACTGCGTCATGACTGTAACCCCGGGGGCGGTACTCGAGTTGCATCGGACAACTGAATGAGTAACAGCAGATGTTTTTTCAGTCTCGACTTTACAATGCACGTTCCTTTCCTAGGTGACATGAATGAATAATGAAGAGATTTCGCTGGTGCTCACTGAAGTTTTGCCTCCAGTAAGAATCTATTTGGATATTTTCAGTGATTTATTTCCGAGTAAATGAACAAGCTGTTTTGTGTGTCATTTCACATTAGCTCATTAACAGAAAAGCTGCTTATGTTCTAATTGATTACTATACTGGAGGAGAGTTTATTTAAAACTGATTAAGATACATCTATTTGTCATCATAGAACTAAATAAAAATGGCTTGTACAAGAGGACATTTCGTATGGTTGGTGACTCTGGAGAAATGGTTTGACTAATGGGAACAGACATTTTTGCTTCGCAATGTACTAAAATGACCAGAAATGTTGAGCATTGCAACAATCATAGACTGTATATAAGAAATGGACGTAGTCACCGTGACGTCACCCATTGGTTTGTGGACTGCCGTTTTGAAGCCTTGAGTTTGACATTTTGGCCGTCGCTATCTTGGTTTTTTGCAACCAGAAGTGACACGAGAAGGTGGAGCTAAGTACAACCGAATGTTGAATAAGACATTTTTAGGCGACCAAAATGTTATAATTATCTTCCATGAACTGAAAACACACTGTGAGAGGATTAAAGTTGTAACACAAAAACACAGACAACTCCCAGACCGGACAACGTCGTGGTAGTGACCTGTCATTCACAATGTAGCCACGCCCTAAAGCATCCCCTGCTTTATGGTCTATTTGACTCTAAATGGGACCATAATTTACTAAATGAACATCATGCTGTATTGAAGAAGACTTGAAACTAGCGATTGAGACCATAAACTCATGTTTACAATGTTTACTGAGGTAATAAATCAAGTTATAAGTAGGGTCATTTTCTCATAGACTTCTATACAATCAGACTTCCTTTTGCCACCAGAGGAGTCGCCCCCTGCTGGCTATTAGAAAGAATGCAAGTTAAAGGAACTTCTGCGTTGGTTTCAACTTTCAGACCCTGGAGTTGCCCACTCACTGTAGCCAGCAGATATCCGGGGCCAAGACTTCCTTTTCCGCGCGCTGCTCATTGTTTTCAGTCCGATTAGCAACTTGAGACTCAAGACTAGAGTTTGAGTTGAAGGACGACGTGTACGACCGGATTGTTTCAGAAGTAGCCAGTTTACAAGCTAATTTAAACCAATTAAAAGTTAAAGCATCGTCCGCTGATAGCTGGTGGATTCCGTGATCGTATTTCGAGCAGCAATTCTACCAATTTTGCTCTCCACATGGACTGTGAACCTGCATTCAACCAAAGTCTGCTTGAACATGATTGCACAATACTAATTGGACTACAAATGGAAATCAGAACGCTTCCAATACCAAAATCTTGTGCCGTTGCCTACAGATTCTTCATGTGAATGCAGAATCGATTTATAGAGATTATACAGTGGGAAAATGGTTTGGACCAATGTGAATAGATGTTTTTGCTTCACTATGTACTGAAATTACCAGAAATGTTAGGCATTGCAACAATCCTCCATAGTGGAGAAAGTCATGGTTCCTTTGTACATTTTTATAACCATTTGAAGCAAGAAAACGTACCAAACTCTGTAAACTAAAAGTGAAATTGTGTGGTCATCAAACTGCAAACTTGCTATTTATCTCATTTCTTGTAAAACTGACATTTAAAGAACATTTTCTCATAACACCGGTGTCTTGGAGAGACAGTGGGAGCTCACATAGACAACAGATGTCACTCTACAAAAGTACAGTAACCATTCAGTCACTGTGTCCTGCAGCTAGGCATTCACTGTCTCTGTATTTGTCCGTGTCTCTGCAGATCAGAGTGGACGGCCCTCTGGAGGGAGGCGTGCTGTACGAGACGGTGACTGTGATGAAGGATAGCAGCCCCATCCTCCGGGACATGGCCTTCTCCCTGGACAGGAACTCTCTCTATGTCATGTCTGACAATCAGGTGAGGAAACGCCCTCGTTTCGCTGCTGCTGTCAGGAGAGACGCTAAGCGGTGGGGTGATGTAGCGAGCATAGCGAGACCGTCCTTCAGCTGGAGGCCTGCGAGTTCATGCCCCTGTGACGGCAAGCATTCTCCATGCTGACACGTCCTTGAGCGAGAGACTGTATATGCAGCTTTAGTAGTTTTACTTGACATGAAAAAGGTACTGCATGGGAATATTTTTGCCATAAGGTCAATAAATTATGTACAAACAAAACATCAAATATGTTTAAATGCGTATTTTGGTACAAACTCACAAGTAATTCCTATTTTTTGAGGATTTCATCGCAGTTTTATCAGGGTATTGCAAAAAGCAATGTTATTATTGTGTACAACTCGGGAATTAGCAGTAAAACAGTTTCAAATCAAAAACATGAATTTATGTTAAATGATAAATTAATGCTATTTATTTGGAATCCTACCAGATGATTATGACTTTATCCCCAAAATCCAATGTAGCAACTCCCAAACGCTCACAAGCTGCAGGGATTGTTAAATATGCAGGCTGTGTGTGTGTAAGGGGATGGACCACTGTTCTAATTACTTATCCATGCGAATCGACTTACAGTGCATGCATCTTTTGTACATGACACACACACACACACATCCCATAGAAAACCATTAGCTGCTTTTTTTCCCCCTGTATCCCCCCGTTGTCTGCTCCTCACTTGGCCCGGCATCACAGAGGCGAGCAGTTGTTGTTGTTGTTGGACGATATTCTCTGCACTCATTGGAGATAAGAGTGAACAGTGGTAATCACTTTCAACTCCCATCAAGTGATTATTTTGGCGCAGCTGCATGGCACTGTGAAATGGGATTAGGTGTCAGTGCGGCCAACAAACAAAACCAAAAAAAAAGCCCCTATCACTGCTCTCAGTTGTCGTCTGACTGCTGGAATGTATTGAGCCGGAGTCACAGGACACACTGGCAAAGGGCATCGGGACAATTGTCAGTTTATTTTTCCGAGTGGCACCAAAACTCTTTTCTCGGAGCTTGAAAAACAGCACCAAAAACCTATAAAAGCGTCAAGTTGAACAAAACAAGGGATGTCATGTGAGAGAGAATAGAGTATTGTACTGTCTTCTAAAACAAATCAAGGCAGCTCTTCCTTCTGTGTGATAGACTGGAAGAGACAGAGCATCACTTATTGATGAGCTCTGGTCTTTCAAGGAGAGACACATGCTTCCTTCAAGGAGATAGCCGGCTACTCTCTCCACTCCGCCTCAAGTGACTCATAATAACCGAGCGAAAAGCCAAACGCAGCTTTGGCCGGGCGTTTTCTCTCAATATTAGAACAGCTTTGGCTTTGTGTAGCCCTCAGGAGCTCGGAGCAGAGTAAAGCCTCTTCCTCTTTCTGTCTCCCTCTCCCATCTTTGCTCAGCTTTCCCTTCAGACTTTTCCCTGCAGCTCTCGGTAAGGAATCCCCCGGGGAGAGAGGGCTTCACTCGCAGATTTCCCACATTTCTGGTAGATCCCAGAGATGAGAGATTTTCGGATTCCTGGGAGCCAAACAATACAGGAATGATGTGGAATGAGGAGCGAGGCACAGACAGATTTGGCTGAGATCAGCCGACCCTTGTGGAATAACAATGAGCCTCTCTGTCTCCTGCCGAGTGAAACACGCAGGGTTAGCATGATGATGAAGAGTGAGGAGAGAAAAGAGGGAATCAGTGTGTCTGTGTGTGTGCTTGCATCTGTGTCCGCACCAAAACATCATTTGGGAACCATTATTGATATGAAAAAATGAAATCTTCACAGCAGTTCATCTTTTTTTTTTCCTCACTGTGTGCCTTTAGTTTGATCATTTCTAAGAATAGAAATGCTCGGTATCCAAACACACAATAACCTCACTGAATGTCACTCGTCTGTCTGTGAAATGATGGCTGAGGCTTTAAACCTTAGAGAAGGAGGGGAACTGCTGCAGGGTTTTTCCAGGGCAATTTCCCAAAGTGCCACTCTGTAAAATGTTAAATTAATGCACCCATCCACTTCTTTGTTTCTCTTTACCGCTGTCTATCTGTCTGACTGTCTTTCTTCTCCCACCTGTGTGGGAGTGTACTGAAGCAACCCGGTCGCACGAAAAGGCGTGGGAATGACACAATAATGCGCAACGCAAAAGTATGCAATAAGAACGCCGTTCTTGTTATAGGTGTGTCATTTTCACGCCATGTAGTTTGTAGTGACTGCAATGTAAATGCATCCATGTGAAAATGTCACACTCAGAGCTAGTGATGTAGAATAAGAAGTGAGAAAGACTGCATATGGCGGGCGGGAGGGGAGGTGGATGGGTCCAACAAACGCAGGACTTTCAACCAGGAGACCGGTGTTCTTTTATTTGTTTGCGTTAGTGAAGTTTGTGACGTGTTTTCCAAACTCATATTACGTTGTTTCCGTATGTATTTTAGTTTCCGTACTTATTTTAAACCCAATCATCACATTTTTCCTAAACCTAACTAAGTGGTTTCATTGCGTGGCGTAAAAATGACATGCGAAAAGCCTAAAATGCGCCCTCATGACACACGCAACGTCCTTGTAATATTGTGTCAATTATACGTCTTCCTGTGAGATTGGGTTGTGCTGCCACACCAATACAATGGAATATTTTTGAATGATAATTGAAAAATTCTAAATCTACGTGTCATTTCAGTAACAACTCCGCAGACCTCACTATGACCAGTTTTCTACTTTTAAAGAAATTATTTTTATTTCATAAAAATAATTTCTTATAGTGTGTGGTTAGTTACAAAATTACGTAGTTACGTTAATGACGTTTGAGACAACAAACACAGGACTGTCAACCAGGAGACCGGTGTTCGAGACTGGTGCTTTGTTTTGTAAGTTACCTTAATGACGTTTGTGATGTGTGTTTTAGAGACGTTTGTGTTTTCCGTACTTCTGTTACGTTGTTTCCGTATGTATTTTATTTAGTTTACTTTACTTTACTTTAAGCCCAACCATGATGTTTTTCCTAAACCTAAGTGAGTGGTTTTGTTGCCTCCTGCTGGTACTGCACCTTCATACACGCGTGTAATGTTTACACCTCGGCGGGTGTGTTACATGCTTTGCTGTGATATGGGGTTGACTGTAGCAGTGGGTTCCAAACCTTTTTTTGCAGCTTTTTCAGATGACATGCACCCGTTTACCAACACCAACCGTCATGTTCCAAATGTGCTCATTTGAATGGATTAATTAGATTAATTAACTGTTAATTAGGTTCAGTCAAGTCTACATTGTACTACAGACAGTGGACATTACAACCATTTATCGGCACTTTTAGTCATCTGTTTCAACTTATCTGCTTGCTTGCTAACTAGTTTTGATGAGCTCTCAGTAGATGGTGTTCAGGTGTTACTTGACCTGGGTTGGTGGGAGGGGGTGTCGTGATGAATTCATTTCTAAAATGTCACATATCTGTAGTTTTTAGAGCTTGTGCAGTAATTCAAAGCAGAATAAAAGTCCACTTGATGAGGAATTTAAATTAAACGGTAATCTGTGTTATAGGTGATCCAGTCTGTTTTAAAGGTAATATGTTATTGTGGGTATCACAATTATCATTAAAGGGGACATATCATGCTCATTTTCAACTTCATACTTGTATTTGGGATTTCTACTAGAACAAATTTACATGCATTAATGTTAAAAAAACACATTATTTTTTTCACTTTCTGTCTGAAACACTTTGTTTTAGTACCTGTCTCTTTAATACCTCTTCCCTAAAAATGCCCAGTCTGCTCTGATTGGCTTGCGTGAAAAATATGTTGCACCTTTGCAAAGATATAGTTCTCAATTTTCTAATGATCCTGTATGTGACATAGGAAGGGGTGCCGAAACTGACTGTGTTGACTTATTTCACAATTTGTCGGTTGGTAGGCAGTCCAGATACCCAAATGTATGTGCACAAGCACTGAAAAAGTGAAGTTTTCATGATATGTCCCCTTTAAGTTACATTTTCTTTATTCATGAGTTTCAATGCGTTTAAATTTGAGATACCAATTTTTTTCCCCAGTTTTTTTTAAACTATTTATTTGCTTTTTTAATACTGTACAATAAAATCCTGTCTTAACAATCAGAATAAATTATTTTATTTATTTTCTTGCTGAGTCCTATAAAACAAAATCCTGGATATGATCAGATAACCCCATGACTCTGATGGCTGTGGATTTGCCAGAGCCAGACTGAGGATATAATATGACAGTAGGGCAGAGGTCTAAAAGCCTGCATGCTCATCTGACAGCATTCGTAAAGTTCCACTAAATCCGGATGAAAGTGTTAAAGCGACAGCGACCTGATAAGATGATAAGATCGAGCATTAGTGTGAGGACATCCCAGATGGTGTGAAAAGATACAGATTTTGTAATTTCCAGAGCTGCAAAAGTGTACGTGATCATCCGACCCTGCCATGATACCGCGCTGAAAAACATTCAAAAGCAGCCAGACGACATGTCGCTTCTCGGGGGCGGAGGGTTTTCATTGGTTTTCTGTGTTTGCTTTAAATAATCAGTTTCTCCTGAAGAAATTATCTCAGAGAAGACAAGACAAACAAAAGCTTGATGAGAAATACTACTGATCATGAATGATGTATGAGGAATCTACACTACGTTGAACATAAATTTAGGATGGAGGCTTAACACAGTAATCCACGACTGTAGAAAGACAATAGAAAGGCACATAGTATATTCATTATACTGTGAAGTGAAACTCATCTCCACAATATAGAACGTTCAACGTGTCCTTCAATTTAGGTTCAACCATAAAAGTCACCATGAAATATCTAGATCAACCCCTTTATTAAGACATTTATAAGTAGATATATTATACGGTGATATATGGTGTCATTGGGCTGGACATAATTAAAGGAAAACCTGCTCTACTGTATTTCAAAATCCAATAGAGAGCCCAAGTCCTGATGTCACCTCCTGGCCAGCTTCTGTTGTTTCTGTAGCTCACTGCAGTCTCTGATTCAACATTTCTTTCATCGGTCTCTGACAAATTGTTCTAAGAAAAATTAGCATCTACTACAACACTAAATATTTGAAGTTGAACAATTAGTGATCCAAACAAAGTTAAATAACAATTAATTTTAATCTATCTCAGTTGAAAATTCCCCAGTGCAGCAGCATGGGCACTTTTGTCATTTCTCCTTTGTCTATGAAATCCACCAACGCTCTATTCTAAAGTAATTAAAAAACTTTTCAGCTGTAATCTCTGCTGTCTAAAAACCATACAGCCATGTCCGCCTATATCCAAGTCTGGACAACTGACCGTCTCTTGACTTGCTGCATTCTGTTTCTCGACCTGCGATGGTCCAGATGTTGTGGAAAATGGTGTTCATTAAAGGCTAAAAGGCTGGATTTTTAGTAATTTGTATTAATACAAATGTCAATGTTATTTTGAATGTTACCCTTGTCAGAGAAAATTTGATTCAATACAATTTTTTTTTAGGCCATAGTTTGTCATGTTCAGTGTTTTACATCATGTTCTCATCCCAACTCGTCATACAGACGCTTTGTCAGACCCCTGTGCATCACATAGTTAGGTTTAGGAAAAAACATCATGGTTGGGATAAAAGTACTGTTTTTACATTGCAAATGGGACGTTGTGAACATGGGACACAAACGAACACCTGAAAGAGAAAGTGAAAGGTAACGCATGGGACACAAACAGAGGTCTCCTGGATGAAAGCCCTGTGTTTGTTGCATTTTTTAACCCTCTCTCTACCTCACGTTTCCAACCTGTACTTAAACTGTCACAATCCAATGAAGGCAAAATACCAAAACGTAATGTGCTTTGTAAAGATATAGAGGAGTAATATCTACCTGAGCAGAGAATGAAGTCACTCTCCCATTGTTTGTGTTGTAATCAGAGCTTCTCTGTGCTCTGTGTTATCTTCTCTATCCAGTCGCGTATTCATATTAGTGCATGTGAGTCTGTGTGTGTGCTGTGCACTGGCTAGCTAATTGCTACCGCTTGGCACTTAGCTCATATGGTGGTTAATGGATAATGGATAGGGGAAAATACCGTCCCGAAGCATGGTGTCGTTTCAGAATCGTAGCATCCAACCTCCGGTTCCCCCTCAGGTTAACACTGTTAGCTCTGTCAGCACTGTTGCCCTTGTTTGCACTGTTAGCGCCGTTACCTGCTAGCCGTCGTCTCAGCTGTCGCCATGTTGAGAGCCACGCAGAGGCAATCCCTCAATCATAGATATGCTCTGAATTTGGAATTTAGCACCTTTAAACCAATGTGTTTACAAAGTAACTGACAGGCTGATGCTCATTCATATGCAGAGCTGCCATACTTTTTAGACCTTGTGAACATAAAACCTAAGGTCATGTCTTTTGATCTTATTTGGATTCAACACGGTGCGTTCCCGCTCAGGTCAGCTCCACTAAACATCAACTCTGATGTGCAGCGAGAGCTTCACATTTGATTCTTAGCGGGGCAGCAGAAAGCAGAAGATCCATAGCTCTCCCCTTGTAAAGGTCACGCTGCCTGACGGCCACAGACCAACTTTGTTAGTTTATACCAGCTGCAGTCCACAACAATTCATGGATTATTCCCACTGCGTCAGATATGGATTTAGAACCTTGGCCCCTCCCGTGTTACAAAATCATTTTGCTAATGGAATGCACCGAATGGGTTTCTGAAATGCTGGAAAAAAGGGAGAAAGTTATTTCATAGGGAGCAGCAGATAATCCATTTTGCCAACACAGACCTGAGAGAGCACCCACTTATGCTATCAGGAGCACCGGAGACACTCTAATCCATAATCCACTCTTCATTTGTGATTGCTTACATCAGGAAATTGCTTGCATCATACGTCCAGACCTTGAATAATAACAAAGTATAAAATAAGCGGGCTCAGGCTGCAGCTCTAACCCGAGATTTGTATGCAGAGGTGGTGCTGGCCGTAATGGAGAGCTTATGCTTTGCCAGACATTCCCGCATGGAAGTGGCAGCAGTAGAGTGTATAGTCGTCTGTCTGTCAGTTAGACTATGTCTCTTTGCTTGTGTGTGCTCCTGTGTGTGAAAAATAGCACCATAAACCTACACTGTGTGCTCACAGTGTATTATTGTAATTATAGTCGTCCTGCTTCAGTAGTGCAGGAACATCCTTTATCAAATGTTTAGAAGATAATATAAGTAAGAATATCACTGCAAAAAAATGCTTCTCAAATAGTGGTGGTGTGATTTCATGTGCTTTCTGATATCTGAGAAAAAAAAATCAAAAAATTCCTCATGTGGGCAGAATCACAATGCTGCTTGTTTCAAATTTGTGTCAAGCAGAAAAAAAAAAAACAGAGTTGTTTTCCTCTGAGATATTCCACAGTGTGAGCTGTGATGAGGCTTCCATAAATTGCAATGTAGACCAGACTTTGGTCTCTCCTCATCAGAACTGCTTATTATTTCATCAGAATGTTTTGGTTGCACGCCTTCGTTGACCTTATTTCCAGTCCATGGCAGCCATTTTTTACTTTTGTCACACTAGGAGTTGGAAACTTTAATCAGGCGAATGGCATTTACATAAAATTAGAGTTTAAAATCAGAAGTCCTCTGCACAGTGGTATTATTTAAACATGTGCAGGTCAAACAAAGTAAAAGTGAGTTTTACTTCATCTAGTTCTCTATGCGTAGATGGATTTTGGATGGAATTTCTTATTATATGTAAGGGATAATGTACAGCGAGCCAGTCATTGTTGTGAAAGAAACCCTGACAGGGTTTTGCATCGCCCTGAAGGGGTTTATTTCACAACAATGACCCGCTAGCTGTTCATTATCCCATTTATTACACGGCTACTTACTTAAGAAATCAATAATTTGACACAAAAACGGTCCGCCAGAGTCTGAAATCAGAACTGTCTGTTACAGTATATAGCAGCGGTCTGCTATAAAGAAATAACAGACCGTAGAACGACGTGATTAATCAGAATTGAGTATTCAACAAAGCTGTGTAATAAACATATATAATGCATAGTTGGTCCTCTGAATTACATGTATATCTTATCTCTTTTCAGGATATACCTGTACAATATATTTAATGCAATCTTTAAGATGGCAGACTTTGTGTGGAATGTGACTATAACTCTGTTTCTTACACGATAATGTGTCTGCGCCGCATAGAGTCCTCTATATCACACCTGTGATTTGTTCTCCTAATTGACAAGCGAGTCTGACGAAGCACGCAAAATGATTTTCCTCTAACAGCAGGCAATATTTAAATAAGTACCAAGTAATTGTTTTGTCTATAAAATTCTAGAAAATAGCTCTATTTCCCAGAGCCCTAGGTGGCATCATCCAATGCCAAACAACAGTCCCAAACACAAAGATATTCAGGTTACATCTATATAAAACAGGGATTTTCAGCAAAACTGCACTTTTGAATGACTGTAGTAAAAAAATATTTGACAGTTTTGCCAGAAAAATGACTGAAATTATTCATTGATTCTCAAAATAGTTGCCAATTATAGTAATAGGTTTTGAGGTGGTCCAGAGCTGTGCCTCTTTTTTATTGATAAAACTAGAGTTTAGAAGTTAGTTAAGAAACAAAGTGAATACTTCAGTCTCACTTTATGTAAGCTACTTATAACGTGAGCTACACATTCTGGGAATAGTAAATACAACAGCTGCTCGAATGTGGCAGGACAGTTAGTGGTTGATTTGATTACATTTTAGCATTATTGTGTCATGCATAAATAATATGCCCAGCCCAAACAAGCTTACAAGACACCATTATTTAGAAAATAAAGAAAAGACAAAGGCAGAAACCAGAGTAGCAACATAAATTACAAATATACTAAACAAATAGACCATCCTGACATTTTTCCAAGCTTAAGAAAGAAAAGTAGCCAATTTATAAGCATTAAAATGAAATAGCCCTTCCATTCTGTCATCCGTGCACCAAAACATTTCTGGATTTTGAAAAAACATTTAATTTAAAATAGAAATTCTTAACTCACTAAATATGGATAACACAAAAGGAAATGTGGTTAATTTTCAACTTCTCCTAATTCGCACAATTCACATAACCTGTTGTCCTCGGCCAGAGAAAGGATTCCTGTTCTCAGCTGCGCAACTAAAGGCCTTTGACTCCTTGATAAGTTTTCTATAACATAAGATTCAATGCCATAATTGTGCTTGATTTGAATATATGTTTGTAATTTTGGGTTTAACAGCAGTAATTAGTTGTACAATGGTGATTTAAATACATGTAGCTGCAGTACGTAGCTGCAATAACCCTAAATCTGGATTCAATTCCATTGACTAGATCTATTTCATTATGTATGTATTAGTGGAGAATTTGTGAACAGTGTCCTTGTGGTTTGAGACACCATATAGTAGTTGCACCGTCCCTGGTTCGATTCCAGCTAGAGTCCTTTGTTGCATGTCATACACCCGCTCTCTATTCCTCTGTTTCCTGTTTCCACTGTGGACTACACAGTTTGTGAGTGTGAAAATGAAAATAAAGATTGTATGATATGGATCAATGTGCACAACAAAAGGACCAAAACTGGGCTTCATTTTCTGTGTGTGCAGTAAACTCAATTTGGCTGCCACTGGAATCCATACTATTATAGCTGCCAAATGCTGTTGAAATGACAAGCAAAGGGACGACAGTGCAGTTTTTTTTTATTCTCTTTTATGTCTGTCTTTAATAATGTACCAACCTGTGTATCTTTCCTTAACATCTGCTGCTCCACATATTAACCCTCCATGTTCTTCCTCTGGTTTAGGTGGCTCAGGTCCCCGTGGAGGCGTGTGAGCAGTACGGTACATGTGCTGAGTGTCTGAGCTCTGGTGACCCCCACTGTGGCTGGTGTGTCCTGTACAACATGTGAGTCAATGTCCTCCCATGCTCACATACACACATCCCAACTGGGGGATTAAAACCACAACATTACTGTTTAGCAAACAGCTCGTGGAAAGCTATAAATAAGGTTGAGCACATGGTCATGTGATTTGTGCAGTTTAATATAACAGAGATATTGTCCTCCCTGGAGTTCACCATTACCAACAGCTGGCGGGGTAAACGGGAAAACCAGGAAGCGGTTTATTGGATGATGTGATCCCTCTTAAACAGCGCTTGCGCCTACCAGATTTTATTGTCCGCCAGGCGGGAGGACGACTGGTGTTAATGGCGGAGGGAGGGATTAGCCCGTCAGACGCAACGGGTGTACAAACCGCACCTCTACCTACCCGGGGAGAATTTTGGACCTGACGGTGCAAGCTTATCTCTCCCATCTTAATTATCTGACCCCCAGGTTACCTTGCATAATACCTCGATATGGACCAAAGGGGATTCAGGAGATTAAAAATGCTGTGTTTTCTGAACCAACCGCTGTGTTTGAAGCTGACCTAAGCCGGGGATTTACCCCCCGTCTCATCATATGACGTCTGCACTCAGAAAGCAATATCTTGATGATGATCAGCGTTATTTAAATTGCGGCTCTCAGTGTTATCAAATCGGCTGTGAAGTGACAGAAAAAATTATGTTTTGTCTTAATCCAAATTACCTCATTAAACAGTTGTTTTTTCCTTTTTTCCCCCCCGAGTGCTGACTTTGTCTGGAAGTCCCATTACGCTGTTTATTTAAATTAATGCCTTACACTTATCAGTGAATAGATAGGCTGCTGTTCCCTCAAGTAATCCAAAGTGAATCATGATCCCTCACTTCGCAGAACGAGGCTACTTTATTTTTCTGTCCATTAAATCCTGATTGGGGTCTTTTTCTAGCCTCTGAATGACTCTCTCAGAGTGTCATGTAGACCTCTTTCAGGAGCTCACTTTCCCACCCCTGGAACGGTGCACCAAAGCACCTATCTGACAGAGTGTGTGTGCGGCGGGGGGGCGTAGCCGGACATTCACAAAGCCTGACGGGAAAAGGGAACAAATGGCTCGATCAGACAAAACGCGGTGAATAAAAGAGGCAAAAATAAAAGCCAATGAAAGACAGTCTTAGATGAAAGGTGTCCCGTTTTTTTTTTCAGAGGCACTTCAGTTGATGAGCGGTCAAGAGGTGACCGTCTATACTCCCGTGGCTGTGATCCGCCTCAAGGAGCCGAGCCAGCAACAGCTGTCACCGCGTTTCCAATCCGCCTTTATATTGTGTTGTAATTACAGCAGAGGCCTCGGTGCTCTTTGAGCTCTCTCAGGAGGTGCCACCCCCTCAGCAGCATCTGAGAGTGTATTAAGCACTATCTCCCCTCGCTGTGCGCATTACACATTTAAAAGAAAGAGATGATGGTGAACAGCCAAAATACTCTCGGAGTTTGCCACTGCGATTTAACTCTACAGCGGAGAGACTCTTGTTCTTTTTAATGCTTTTCACTATCTGAGTCTGCAGAGACCAAACTCCTACAATGCCTCTTTCAAAGAAATCTGTATTAATACAACCACATTAAAAACTATATCTCAACAATAAATCCCCTTTTCTAAAACTGGGCAAATTGCTCAAAGTTTTAGAAATTCTTTCCACCCCTTGCCGTAACTTTAAATGTATTTTCACTTTGTACTTCTTACTTACAAGATTATTCTAAGGTGGCACTGTGGTGCCGACCCTTTCACTTCTTACTTTTAATTGCCTGTTGGGATCCAGGAGCTGAAGCTTATTCTACTGTTGCACTCGCTGTAATGTGCTCTGCAGAAAAGCACAGTGAAAATGTAAAGGGAATGATGTGACCATGCATCTGATCTGACCAACAGCAGTGTGAAGGAAATGACCATGATCAATAATAATCAAAACATGGAGAATCTCATATTGTGGTCAAGTAAAAAAAAAGAAAAGAAGCATTAATAACTTTCAAATTGATATCTGAGATATGTCCATATTGTATAATGTGAATCATGGAGCAGTTATCGATGACCTCTGATGTCACCTCAGCTTTGATTCAGACGTGGCATTCACTATTAGCTTTATTTACATGCTGAGTTACATGTACAAATTTAACAATGAATGTCTATAGCCATGCTAACAAGCTGATATTTAACAGGTATAATGTTTGCAGTGTTCACCACCTTGGTTTAGCATCAGCATGCTAACATTTGCTAATTAGCACAAATTACAGCTGAGGCTGATGGGAATGCCATTAGTTTTGCAGGTATTTCCCAGTGGGAAACCTCCGGTTCTGAAAAGTGAAGCCAATGCCGAAGTGCCTTAAACTTGCATTCTTTCTAACAGCCAGCAGGGGGCGACTCCTCTGGTTGCAAAAAGAAGTCTGATTGTAAAGAAGTCTATGAGAAAATGAGCCTACTTCTCACTTGATTTATTACCTCAGTAAACATTGGAAACATGAGTTTATGGTCTCAATCGCTAGTTTCAAGTCTTCTTCAATACAGCATGATGTTCATTTAGTAAATTATAGTCACATTTAGAATCAAATAGACCATTGACAGGTCACTACCACAGCGTTGTCTGGTCTGGGAGTTGTCCGTGTTTCCGTCTAAGAACTTTAACCCTTTCACAGTGTGCTTTCAGTTCATGAAAGTTAATTATAACATTTTGGTCGCCTAAAAATGTGTTATTCAGCGTTCGGTTTTACTTAGCTCCACCCTCTCGTGTCACTTCTGGTTGCAAAAAAACAAGAATGCGATGGCCAAAATGCCCAACTCAAGGATTCAAAATGGCAGTCCACAAACCAATGGGTGATGTCACGGTGACTACATCTACTTCTTATATACAGTCTATGGTATTTAGTCAGGAACCAAAGTTTTGGACGAACTGAAATTTTGACTTGATGATGGCGTGAGATGAAAAGTCACCAAAATATTAAAATTCATCCTGAGCATGAACCAAATTTCATGACAATCCATCCAATAGTTGTTGAGACATTTCATTCAAAACTAAAAACGTGAACCTCATGGGGGCACCAAAGGGAAAGGCATGGGATCACCAGTTAGTCAGTGGGATTCATCCTCTTGGCACCATGAATGTCTGCACAAAGGTTCATGGTAATACATACCAACATTGCCATATATAGAGCCAACATTGCCAAAAATCTGAGCATTTGCCATAATCCATCACTAAACTCATTATGTATTTTTAATCATGAGTCATTCTTGCTCCACAGGTGCTCGAGGAGGGATCGGTGTCTGAGGGCGGAGGAGACCTTCCGTTTCGCCACTGACATTGACCGCTGTGTGAAGGTTATCGCTCACCCGGACAGCATTGCTGTATCAGCACATAGTGTCCCTGTGAGTCTGCTTATCATTCCACCAATCACTGCTCTGTCACTCGGCTCACAATGTTTATGAGCAATCACTGAGAGTAGCCTTGTACAGCAGGCACATGCACAGTAAGTATAAGCGTGGTAGAGAAGATTAGTTTTGTGAGAGGTGAAGAGAGAGAAAGAGAGAGAGAGAGAGAGAGAGAGAGGGGTGATTCTCCCCGTAGGACACCAGCTCTATTTATTCTGGTTTAAATACATGTACGGTGGGATGGGAGCTGCAGTGAGCTGCTGTGTCTGCATCTCTGATGCATCTGCCAAAAGGTTGATTACATTTCCTAAAAGCTTAATTCGACTGTTTTTGTACAGTAGCCAAGAGCACAGAGGAGCAAAGTACAGTAGGAGCGGAGGATTATCTTAAGGGAATAGTTCGATATTTTGGGAAATACACTTACTTGCTTTCTTGCCGAGAGTTAGATGATTAATACTGCTCTTGTATCTCTCTGTTAAACATGCGGCTGGAGCCAGCAGCCGGTTAGCTTAGCTTTGCACAAAGACTTGAAATAGGAGAAGCAGCTACCCTGACTCTGTCCAAACATAACAAACCCTGCCTACCAGCACCTCTTAAGCTCACTAATTAACAATTTATATCTCGTTTGTTTAATCCATACAAAAACAGAAGTGTAAAAACAACAGATTATGGTTTTACAGTGGGGGTTATGTGCCGGACTATTTCTTGGCCAGGAGCAGTAACTGTTTGGAGTCAATTTAGTCGTTTTCACAGTTTGGCCTTCGTACGGATTAACCAGAGATTTAATATGGTAATTACTGAGTTTTAAGAGGTGCTGATAAGCAGATTTTTGTTACCTTTGGACAGAGCCATAAGCAACAAAAGGCTGTTTCTAGTTTTGGAACAGGGAGTGCTAAGCTAAGCTAACCATCTGCTGGCTCCAGCTTCATATTTAATAGACAGATATAAGAGTGGTAAGAAAACTCTCTCTAGGCCACTCACGATAACGATAACGAGAAAAAATTACAATAAATAATATAATTGTTATTTTAAGACCAATTTATACCACTGATATAATAATATAATAGCATAATAATGCAAGTACACTCTTTAGAAGAGCAATGAACTTTTAATTCTTAAGACTTTTCAGACATTAAAATGTGAAAACAATATTAAAATATCCTAAATAAATAAAACATAAATTAAAACCACACAACCAAAACAATTAATAAAATGGACTCTCAGGCTCTGTTAACAAAAATGTGCAATAATAATGATCGAGGTTATGTCCATATATTGTACGATAAGTTGATAACGTAAAAATGATCGAGGTCATGTCCACATATCGTACAATAAGTCGTTAATATAAAAATGATGGAGGTCAAGTCCTTATATCGTACAAAAAGTCGTTAACGAAAAAATTATAGCAATCATGTCCATATATCGTACTATAAGTTGATAACGTAAAAATTATGAAGGTCATGTCCATATCGTTGGATAAGTTGATAATGTGATTATTGTAACAGGCGTAACTTTCTGTGCAAGAAAATGAATAAGGATATTTCGAAGAATGTGGAACTGTGTACTTTGACTGTGATAAAAAAAATACATTAAAATTATAGTTATATTAGCACTGTTACAGTATTCATCATGGTACATGTACCAATGCACCAGGCCAGTCTCAAGTTCGGTACATTAAATCTTCTCCCTCTCCTCTTCTCTTCAGCTTCTGCTGGAGGTGAATAATGTTCCAGACCTTTCTGCTGGAATCACCTGTTCATTTGGCCAGCAGGCCCAAGTGGAGGGTCACGTCAACGGGAACAGGGTTATGTGTCTGTCCCCAGCTGGGAAAGAGGTCCCTCAGATACCAGAAGGACAAGGTGAGCTCAGACGTCTTGTGTCAAAAATAACAAATTGACTGTGATGCCAATAGCAGGTGAAAAACTTAAAATATCAATATTTCAGCCTTGTTTTCAAAAGGACCACCTTGCATTTTTTGTTTATCCAAAGCGTTAGGTAAGTACCAAGGAGCAGTAGAATTTCCTCAGAGCACATACAGTAATCCTTCAATTGAAGTTTATGACTGAAGGTTTTCTCACGACAACAGCAATATGCCCTTGCAGAGACGCAGACGCCAGGTGGCTCTTTACAGAAGTCTGATAAAAGTATTAACATTTTCTTTTCATTTTGACCTCCTCTTTTCGCTCATTGTTTTCGTTCTTTCACCCGTCCTTTTCATCTCTCACTCTCTCTCTCTCTTTCTCTCTCTTATGGACTCTCTCCCATGTTTTTAATTCCCTCTCTCCGTCCTTTCACTCATTATGCTCTCTCTCTCTCTCTCAGACTGGGCTGGTGTAGAGCTTCGTCTGAACTCAAAGGAGACGGGTCAAATGGTCGCCAGCACAGAGGTGAAGTTCTACAACTGCAGCACCCATCAAACGTGAGTCCAGCTGCCGCCGCCACTCCTTCCTCCCCCCCACATTTGATTTGTTCAATAGATGGAAGAGCATGACTTAATTTAGGGCAATGATGTACTGATGCTCGCAACTCCACTTAAGATTGGGCTGTTAGATAACCTCTGAGTGCAATTTAACTGTCAGCTTTCATTTAAATCAACATGATGCATTTTGCCATGGCCTGTTTGCTTTGACTTTGCTTAAAACTGGCAGTTTGTGGGCTCATTGCTTACAGCGTTAAATACAAATAACTACAGTTTCTCTGTCAGTAAAGGCTTTTACACACTGTCGGGCATTTTTTCTTGTGATTAATTTGCACACAGAGCGTGAATATTACGTGGCGAAAAAGCAACGTCATTTCTTTTTGGTACGAGGACGATTTTTCTGAGCTTTCGCTAAAGAAGCAAAGAGACGAAACTCCGGTGTTTTTTTTACAACAGCCGCTGCCGCTATTTTGGACTGAAAACGCTTATTATATTTATAATATTTTATTATTCAGCACAGGTCATTTCGGTTGAATATGACAATAGAATGGAAATAATTTTCTTTTACTTTTGTACGGCACTTTTTAGGTGGACGTTTTACCGGTGTCTGGTAGTCGCTTTCAGTCCAAAATGGTGGAAGCGTAGCTCTGCTGCTGGGCGCTGATGTTGTAATGGAACGAACAATTGACTTTCATTTCTTGGCAATATATGTTCTTAGCTTTCGCTTTGCGATTATAGGCATCAACCAATCACATTGTGCGGAACGGGTTGAGTTGCGCCTATATTTATATGAACAACACGAAGACAAGATGGCGAACTTTATTACTCCTTTCGACATTGACAACGGCAGCGCAGCCAGACACTCGTGGGTACTGATAGAACCCATTTTCAATCAGATATCTTGACGTCAGAGGTCAAGGGACCCCTTCGAAAATGGCCAGTTTTTCCTCGCCAAAGTTAAGCACAAGTTTGGAGCGTCCCAACAAGCTAGTGAGACATGGTTGGTGCCAATGGATTCCTTAGGTTTTTTAGTTTCATGTTATCTTCACTCTAGCTTTAAAAATGAGCACACTACAATTTAAAAATCGCAAGTTGCATTAATGTGTTAAAGAAATTAGTGGCGTTAAAATGAATTTGCGCGGTAATAATGCGTTAACGCATTATTACCGCGTTAACTTTGACAGCCCTAAAAAAACAAAACAATGATCTTTATTTTTGTAACACCCAAGGTATATATGCTCTTTTTATGCAGTACCTTATACATATTCACACCTGGAAACTACATAGTAGACCCTCCGTGTTCATAACTGAGCAGCTACTGGTACAACTTAGTTTGCTTCGCTGTAGGCCAGCAGTCCCCGAGGACCCCTGAATAGATAAGCAGTCGACTTCGTTCTGACTTGACTTGGTCCCGAGTGGCCCCGCCAGAGAAATGTTTGTGTTGGGACATTTTAGACTTTCAGCCTTGCTCTGGTGCCTTGAGGGTAGATAAAAATAATGTAAATTAAAGAGGACTTTATTTAAATGCTCGTCTGTTTTGTTTTGCCAATATGAGCTTCCTGACTGGGCAGGGAAGCGGCTCTGACTTTGAGCCATTATGCTAATGTCAACTGTATTTATCGTAACAGTAAAATCTATGACAGGAGTGTTTCTATCTGAATAGCAATTACAAACACCGCTACAAAAGGTGGATCTAATTAGGATCAATGCCAATTAGCAGCTTTAAAAGATGTCTGCGAATCAGCAACTTTAAAAGTTCTCACAGCTTAACAAAGCTCCAGAAAGGTCAAATCATACAGTGTTGAATTAGTTGCTTCAAATACCTTCATCATTAAATTTTTTACTTTTTTGTCCACATTCAGTGAGTGGTGCAGGAATAGTTAAGAGAGGGGAAGTAATATTTCCTATCTTGTTTGAGGTGTTACTGAGATCTGAACTGACAGCGTCTCATGCACACTTCACTAACCTTTAACTGTGCCGTGAATTATACTGAACCATAAGCGCACAAAAGGTGGATTCAGGGATATACAATAAGTTCGCCCTAGGAGGGAACATTTGATTGATGGTGTATTCATAGCCCAACCCTGGAAATTAGCCCACAGTGGATACACTCACCACCTATTCAAAACGCTCTCTGACTGCAACATGAATGCCCTAATATAACCGTATTAAGCCATTAGAGAGAAACAGTCGGAAGCTCATCACATCCGCCCTGCACCAATACGGCCTCCATTAGCTGCGGGGTGACCCTGTGAACTCCTGTGATTAATATTTCAAACCAAACACACTCCTAACCCTGCACCTCTTCCTCCAACTCCCCCCACTACAACCATCACCTCAGCATCACATCACCCTCCATAATTAATTATCCAGTGTTTGCAGCTCCCTGCCAGTCCAGTTCTATTAATACCCAACCCCCCCCCAAATGTCTTTCTCACACACACACAAACTCACACACATTTTATGTCCGTACTGGCCCTGGGCAGCTAATTAATATCAAAATTTAATGGTACTGCACTACATTTATTGGCATTTGTAGCTCACTATGAGCCGCAATATTGGAGTGCTGCAAGGTTTTCCTCATGGTTTCATCTTATTGCATGACCAAAGAAAGGAGAACATACTTTGATAGTGCATGGATCTGTTTTCTGCACAGTGGTACACCTCTATTATACACAGCAAATCCTGTGTTGCCCCCCCACAGGAAAATAGGACATGTTCAATTTCCAGCTCTCCAACTGCTCTGTTTGGTACATCAACAGCTGTGCGTCGCCCGTCTCTGTCCTCTCATCTCTTCGCCTCTCAGTCCTCCACCCAAAGTCGTATCACAATCAGTTCTCTGTTTGCCGAACGAAATGTGATTAAAAAACAGGGTTGTTTCAGCACAACTTTAATCCACAGCTGACCGTTGGCTGCTGTTCACTCAATCGGAGCCAAAGATGTTGCGCAATTCCACCCATCAAATATTCAGTTGTCACTTTCATTCCAGATTTTGTATAGAAACCAGAGTTGGACGGGTGAAATGTACCGTTTCCATTCTAGTCAAAATTCAGAAATATAAAGCAAGGGTCTGCAAAAAAAAAAACTCAATGAATTATGAATTGAAGAGCTCAGGACAGGGACACTGTATGCCCTGTTCGTCTTTTTATATAACACTTATAACTTTTAACTGCTTAAGAGTGCTTTAAGTGAGAGGGACACTTGAATAGTTACTCTCCTGCCAAGACTTCATGCTTGAGGTCATTTATTGTCCTCAATGGCAAAAAAGACTACCATTCATTGCTGTCTGGGGACATCTGATCTTTCAATGAAACACACTCACATGATAAATTCAGCAAAAAGCTATAATTCTTCATCATTGTCCTCTTCACCCAGGAGGACGATGTAGATGATGGGTAGGAAATAAAGAGGGATTCATCTTTTTTTCACCTATTATGTAATTGCAGAGCAACTCAATATACAGGAGGCATTATTAACATTTTGAATGCCATGTAGTAACATGTTCATTTTTTCCTGCAGGTGTCTGTCCTGTGTAAACAGCACTTTTCGCTGCCACTGGTGTAAATATCGCAACCTGTGCACCCACGACCCCAGCAGCTGTTCTTTCCAGGAGGGCCGAGTCAACGCCTCAGAGGTACAGTACATTCCCATTAAAGTGAAGAGTTACGGTTTCATTAGCTGATTAAAGTGAAGCTTTCAAGTGCACCATTTATCTGTCCCTGTGTGACACTTTTACCTTAAAGGCACAATCTATGATTTAAATGTAAAAATATAGCCCCACTAAAGAATCAAGTAGACTAAAGCTGAAAACACACTGCTGCCGCAGCGCAGCAGTGCGTCACATGATGCACGTCAAGTGCCACTCCTAATAGGAAGTGTAGTGTAAGAGTATTTTTGCATTGTGTTATTACTAATTTTACTAATGTTAGTAATGTTAGGCTACTTCTTCCACTTTTGCATTCGCTTTAAATCATGTGTGGACATGGATTTTTCACCTGAAGAGCTGATTTCCAGAGCTGTGGCTCGCCAGGCAATATCTTTTTTGCCATTGTGGGTCAAATAGCTCGGGATATTTCTCGACCTCAACAACTCTCTCCTCCATTCATCGACACACGAGAGACAGCAAGAGGTGAGCGAGGAGATTGGAAGTCAAGCTGCTACAGGAGCAGAGAAGAAGAGTCGATACGGGAGCTGGGATGTAGCAAGTTGGGAAAAGAAATGCGTATTTTCAGGGGCAGCGAGGCTGGAAATATTACAATGATGTGAAGAGTCCCGGGGCGGCGCGTCAATGAGCACTGCTGCCCGTGTACATAGAAAATAATAGGATGGCTGTTTTGATGCGGGCTGTTTGGCAGCGGTGTGTTTTGGCCTTACGAGTCCACAGCCATGCTAGCAGCTCTATGAGGCTGTTTTTAAGGCACAATGGTGCTTTGAGGTAAATGCTAACATGCTCATTGCTCACAATAACAACCACTATAATAAACAAAAAGTCAGTGGATCACCATAATTATTACAAGTTTTATACAGACATGTCTTTACCAAATTTCAGGGCAATCCGTCAAATAGTAGAGACTTTTTATTAAAAAACGAGAAATTCTACATCATGGTGGCGCTAGAGGAAAAGTCAGGGGCTCACCAAAGTCATTAGGATTCATCGTCTAGGAACTATGAATATCTGTGCAAAATGTTGTGCCAATCCATCCAGTAGATTTTGAGATATTTTACTGGAACATTAAGTGAAGTGAAGTGAACATTTTGACCTGCTGATGGTTCTAGGTGATAGGTCAGAGGATCACCAAAGTCATTAGGATTCATCCTTTGGGTACCAAGGATTATACATTCCAAATGTCGTTCCAGTCCATTTTAGTAGTTGTTAAAGATATTTCAGTCTGGACCAAAGTGGTGGACTGACTTTCATTGCCTTTCCCTAGAGCCACACCGCTCAGCTGGCTAGACATTACTGATTTGGCCAATGAGACGTTTACAAAATACTGCAAAAAGAAAATAGTCTCACGGTTACTATAGATAAATAAAGATTTAATAAATGGTCTTACATACTTAACTGTAGTAGGAAAGTCTAACATGTAGAATATGAATGCAAATTGTATTTGGATTAGCGATCCTGTTTGCCCCACTAATCCCTCTGCTACATGAGTCCTTCATGTTTATACATTCCTATGTATTACTACAGATTACATGAATACAGTATGGACTAATGTATATACTATAGATAGATACCTATATACTGAAGATGGATAATCTCATACAGATCCATTATATAGTTTATGTATTATGCATGGGTAATATTAAGGCTTAACAGCAATGGTACAGAATAGTGCAGTAATGTGCATTTGCATGCTGTTTTCGCAGGACTGCCCTCAGCTCCTTCACTCTGGGGAAATCCTCCTCCCGGCCGGCGAGGTCCGACCCATCACCCTGAGGGCCCGCAACCTTCCCCAGCCGCAGTCGGGCCAGCGGGGCTACGAGTGTGTGGTGCACGTGCAGGGTGTCAGCCACCGTGTCACGGCGCTGCGCTTCAACAGCACCAGCGTGCAGTGCCAGAACAGCTCGGTATGACCTCAAACACTCCCAGTGGGAGTCTCACAGCTGTCAAATGAGGCAGACAGCTTGGATGCTGTGTAGGCAAGGTACATAGGGTACATCAGTGAGTACCGCCTGAGGTGTTGAGCATACTGAGGAGAAAGTGGAGGAAAGGGAAAGTGAGAGTGATGACGAAAGGTGCAAAGCATTTTGAGAGAAAGGAGACTGACAGGGAAGGAAGAAAGGGAGGGAAAATTGTTGTTTGGCTAAAGTTAAAAGGCAGCCATGACTTCAATACAACCTTGTCTCGTAAACTGCACATTGTCTGACTAACATCTAGGTGTCCGCCAAGCGTAAAAGTGATGTTACCGAGAGAAAGTCACAGGTTTGGGATGAATGCAGGAGCTTTTTTGTTGCACAATGCAAATCACAGGCTAAATTTCAATGCGAAGCACACCTTGCTGCTCTGTGACAATGAATGAAAAGGCCATTTTCCTCAGATGTGGATGATCGGCCACCCCAGCCAGGGTTTGCGCCCCTCCATGTCAAAGAGGAGAGGAGCAGACAAGCATGGCTGAAATGACAGATGGTTAAAAGCCTCGTCACTCTTCTGCCCTTTCATTCTCTCATTTTCCTCCACTCTGTCTCTCTCTGCATCTTTTATACCCTCTGTCTCGCTTTGACTTTCCCTCTCTCTCTACGGATCCACTTACAGCGCACTCCCTTACTCTCTGTTTCTACTTTTCAGTACATGTACGAGGGTGTGAAGATCAGTGACCTGGCGGTGGACCTCTCCATTGTATGGAACGGCAATTTCATCATCGACAATCCCGAGAAGATTAAAGGTGCCTCTGCCATCCATCACTGCCAGACCAGAGGAGTGTAAAGCACTCAATCCACAGGGGATAGATGGGTCATAGAGACCACTTCAAGGCTCCCATAGGGCCTTGAGAGAAAGTTCACAATAGCAGGGAGTGTTATCAAAAGGCACCCAATCACTCGTGTGCCCGGCGGGGTGAAGGGTGAATCTTCATGTTTGCTCAGTTTGGCTCTCGTAGCTGCTCTCGGTTTCCTTTCTATCACCATGCAAGAAAAGGTATTTGTCAGTTGTCATTGTGGGTGGTGCATTAAGTACATCCCCGTAGCCAAGGATATACACAGCGATGGCCATGAATTATAAAAAGGCCTTGTCATTACGTAGGTAAGTTACTTTATATGGGCATAAATATAGGCTACTTACAGGAGAGAGGATAGGAGACAGACTTCAAAGAAAGGTTTATTGGATTAGTTTGGCATCTTTTTTCTTAATACTTGGAAGAAGGAATATAAACAAACATGTTTTTTATGAATTTAATTGAAATCTCAATTCCATGTCTGTAGCCAGTTATTTTTGGATTTCTAAATATTTGCTTTTTAAGAACATGTTCTGACTATAAACTGTATATAAAGATGGAGGACATGACAGCTCCCCAAAAGTGAAGCCAAAACATCTCGATCGCCCCCTGGTGGCTGGCTGCAGTATAGGTCAGTGGATGGTACATGAGACAAACTAAAAAGTCGAAGT
Source organism: Sebastiscus albofasciatus (assembly GCA_916701655.1). Lineage (NCBI taxonomy): Eukaryota > Metazoa > Chordata > Actinopteri > Perciformes > Sebastidae > Sebastiscus > Sebastiscus albofasciatus. Next base: position 86,107 of record CAKAOI010050179.1, on the reverse strand, counting down.
ACACATCAAATACATTTTTCCCAGAGATGGTTTCTGTCTTTTTAGGTAGTTCGTATCACGCTGATGTATGTTAAAGGGTTAATTTTTCTGATAAGTTTGGTTTTAACACTTATTTGATGCTATAAAAAGGCGGTGAGACGTCATGGTTGACAGCTGTGATTGACAGCTGCTCTGAGTGAAGTAGTCGCAGTCGGAGGCTCAGGAATTGTACGAGAGAGGAGATGTAATTTTAACTTTCCATAACCGTCACGATTCTGTGTTATAGATAATGTGTCAATCTGATCATAAATGTAGTTACAGAGATATTATGATTAGTTGTTGTGTCTTTCTAGCTAAACAGTTACCATGGTGCTAACTTAGCACCTAGGCGTCTCACGCCGCTGTGCTCGGCTCGTGATTGGCTCGGGTGGGACCTCAGTACCGCGGTTCCAGCCGTCCGATCACTACGTCACAGACTCTGGCTCCAAATGACGTCAGAATCTCAAGATTGCAGCTTCTGTATTAGAATAGTTTTTGATTGACTTGATTTGCTTTTATAATTTACTTATAGCAGTGATATTCTTCAAAAAACATGAATATTGACACGTGAATTATTTGATGTTTTAACTGACCAGATGTCCTCTGTTATCCCACAGCGCACCTCTACAAGTGCAGCGCCCAGCGGGACAGCTGTGGCATGTGTCTGCGAGCGGAGAGGAAGTTCCAGTGCGGTTGGTGCAGCGGCGAGGGCCGGTGCACCATGAAGCAGCACTGTCCTCCCATCTCCCCCTATGCTAGCCGCTGGCTGGACCTCTCTGCCAGGAATGTCAAGTGTACCAACCCACGCATTACTGAGGTTTGCTGTTTGTTTGTTTGAGCTATTCCCCAGTCAGTCAGTCAGTCAGTCAAGCCTCCAGGCTTAAAGGTATAGAGTATTTGAATTGGGAGATGTGAGTTTCTCTAGCCATGTAATTAACCAAGAATGTTGTTTCGTTTAGAACAAGCAGTTTCTGGGGTTAAGAGTGTTATACACATTTCTCAGTCTTAGTCGTCAAGCCAATTAAAACAACAAAGCTGCAATGTGAAGCCTGGTTTAATATTTTTTTCTCCAACAATATTTCAGAAAATCAGTGTAATAAAATTTTTAAGTCTTGAACTGGGCAAACCAACTGAAAGCAATCATGACATTGAAGTAATGTATTCAGAAACTTTGAAGTTGAAGACGGAAGGAAGTCTTGTTTTGGGGGTTTTGTTAGCACTAAAAAAAAAGCTAAACTCATTGACTGAAGTGTCTGATGGAGAAACCAAGGTGAAGCTGGTTGTTACAGTAGCTGAAACTGCTTTATTTCACGCTGCTTTGGCTGCCAACTGAGTAGATATTGTACATGTCACCATAGTGTACAATAGTAATATCTGATTAGTAGACCTCAGTTTAGGATTGTTGGATCGGTTTGTGCTTCTCCAGGAATGTGGGAATAAACTACTCTACAGGATTGTGTACCATAGTTTTGTTCCTACACATAATGTAAATTAAATAATGTAAGCATTACCAAATTTCCTGTGGAGATTATTAATAGTTTTTACTTCCAGAAACCGCCATTAGAGTTCTATTGTTCTTTACTGGAAGAGTCTGGGGGCTTCAGGCTTTGAACAAAGACCGGTGTTTGTGTCCCAAAGTGTTGTTGAGTCATTTTGAAGTTACGTCAGTGATGTGTCTTTTAGTGACGTGTTTTCTGCTACGTTGTTTCCATACATATTTCACTTAGTTTATGTACTTATTTGAAGCCCAACCATGGCGTTTTTCCTAAACCTCACAAAGTGGTTTGTTGCCTAAACCTAATTGTGGCCGTTACCATAGTTTTGTTGCGTGGCATAAAAATGACACGTGAAAAGAGTTGTACAAATGATACGTGAAAAGGCTAAAATGTTTTGTCATGACAAACAGAATGACCTTGTAATGTCATGATATTTATACGCCTTCCCATGAGAGCTCTTAGTATCAGACTAGAATTACCGCCTCGCGGCTATTTGTGTCAAATTGTCATGATTAGCATATGAATTCTATGGCCAACTAGAATTACCGCCTCACAGTTGTATGCCTCCACCAACCAGTCAAGTTGCAGTTTACATCCATGTCTGTTCAAAATGTCATCACTTCATCATTTTATCCTTTTTTATCCTTTTAGACATTTGTGAAATTGTCATAGGTAGCATATGAATTCTTGAGTTATGACCAAAAACGTGTTTTGTGAGGTTACAGTGACCTTGACCTTTGAACAACAAATTCAAATCAGTTCATCGTTGCCAAAATTGAAGAAATTCCCTCCAGGCGTATTGTGTTCACGAGAATGGACATGCGGACGGACGGAATGACATCATAACGCCCTCTGGCCACAGCTGTCTCCGGCTCAGAGGCATAAAAACAATAGACATCTTGTTGTGTATTCCTGATAGTATGTGAAAATCACCTTCCAATTTCCCATCCAAGCGCCTGTTTACCTGAGACTATCTCCCATTTTATCCCACGCTGGCTGAATACCTTAAGTGCTTGACAGCTAAACGAATTCAGTCTGTTTAGAGAGCGGTGATGGATCTTTTATGTCACAAACTCTTGTTCATTCTCTTGAATGAGGCACAGTGGGTCAGGCACAGAGATGCAAGGCTCTTCCACTTCAAAGAGCCGCGAGCCTTTGATGTCCCCGTCACATTATTAGTGTTTCTGAAGGAGCTGCAGCAGAATGAATCAACTAGCGAGTGCTGCTCAGGAGTGGAGGGAGTGCTGCTCCTGTTCTGCTCTGCAGGTCCAAAGGTTTCCTGCTGGGATGGTTAACTTTACACTCTGAATAGGTTTCTCAAGGTTTTTGTTATTCACTGCATTATTCATCAGAGTTTGTTTTGAATTATAGTGGATTTCAAGGCTTTTTGAATAAACCCTGTCAGTATGTGACTTAAGGTAAATCTACTTAATGTTTACATAGAGATTACATAGAAACTGTGGGAAGTGTGTCTGTGAAGATTCTCAGCCATTCAGGTCATGTTGAAGTGCTACGTCAAAGGAAACTGGACTTACTAGAAAGCCCAGGTGCCTTTCACTTTGCACTACTAGATTGTGCTACTGTTGTAGGTGTCTTTTAACCATGTACATTTTGAGGCCAGTATTTTTGTAGAAAAGTAGCAGATGATATTTTGAGAAAGTACTCCAAATTATTCAGTTAGATTTCTGATCAGGGCTCATAAAGAATTAGCATTTCACCATAATTATATTCCTCTCGGTTTGGGAAAACCATTTAAACCCCATGACTCTCAAATAAAACTGTAACTAATTACATTTAATTATAATTTTGGAGTTAAACTCTCTATATGGCATATTATTCTCCAACATGGGATACTCTGGATATTGCCTTTAACTGATTTTTTTTTTTTTATTGTACAGAAATTGTACATGCATTGCAGGTTTTATAGTTGGTTAAAGGTGCTAAATTCTAAATTTGGAGCATATCTATGATTGAGGGATTAGCTCCACACGGCTCTCACCATGGCTCTCAATGGTGCTAACAGAGAGAACCGTACAAACAACGGCAACAGTGCTGACAGAGCTAAGAGTGTTAAACCGGGGGGTGGGCTGGAGTGGGGGGTGAACTGGAGGGTGGGGCGTTCTGCGACGACGATGTGAGTTGGAATCATAGACTGTATATAAAGATGGACGCTGCGTCTCCACTTCCTCCCACTGTATAGAAGTGAAGCCAAAATATCTGAGCTGCCATCTTGAGATTTTGACGACCAATCGTGAGCCGAGCACGGCCGCAGCTTGTCAGCGAGAGAGACTCACAGCAGTCAATCATGACTTTTCGCCCCCTTTTTATAGCACAAATAACTAATTAAACCAAACTTATCAGAAAAAATTAACACTTGAACATACATCCGCTTGATAAGAGCGACCTAACATTAAAGAAACCATCTTTGGTAAAAATGTATTTGACGTGTACTTTGACTTTTTAGTGTGGCCCATCTACTAACATGGAGGAGGTGGGCTTTATGACCTATACTGCAGCCAGCCACCAGGGGGCGATCAAGATGTTTTGGCTTCACTTTTGGGGAGCTGTCATGTCCTCCATCTTTATATACAGTCTATGGTTGGGACAGCATTATAAGTGTTAACTGCCGTATGAGAGCAGTGCAGAGTGGCGGCCGTGAGCTAGCCGGTGGGGAACAACAGAAAGACTCACATGGACTAACATGCACGTGCAGCTAGACCAGCTATGTCAACAAAACACAGAGAAGCTCGGATTACAACACACACAGAGGGACAACGACTTCATTCTCTAATCAGGAAGACATTCCTCCACTACTGTATATCTTTACATAGCAAATAGTTGTTTGCTGCTATTTTAATGCCAAGAATTTTTCATTTAGCACCTTTGACAAAATGAAACTGTGCTCAGCTATATGGATAAAACTGATATCTTAGAACCTATTGCTGTACATCAAATCCTTTCTTCATCTTTCTATCACTTTCTTCTTCCTTCCTATGTAGGTGAGCCCAGTGGCAGGACCTCTGGAGGGGGGCACACTGGTCACCATCCAGGGCCTGAACCTGGGTCTGTCCTTCTCTGAGCTGGTGGGCAACGTGGAAGTGGCGGGTGTGCAGTGCACCCCACAGGAGGAGGGATACATCACTGCAGAACAGTAAGAGACACTCCTCCCTTCCCCTCCCCTGCCCAGACACGCATGGATTCATACTGTACTGTACATGGACATACTGTACAGATGCAAACGCATACTCATGAGAAAAAAAAAACAGTATTTCTCTCTCACGCCATTTTTCTCACAGTCACTAGCAGAATGTGTGAATAAGCCGGAGTCCAGTGATGCCTCATCAGGTTGTAGGATTGTGGGGGGGCTTTGCATTGCTCTGGTGCAGTCAGAGCCAAAGGAAGAGACAGTCTTTGTGTCGTTGTCGTTATGAGGCTGTCGGCACAGCTGTAATTGAAATGCGCTGCGTGTCGCTGACTGGAGGGACAATCTGTTAGCCATGTGTTTCTCTCACAGCCATGTAATGCGATTGGGCTCAGGCTGCAGGGACTTTATTTATATCCTTGTAAAAAAAAAAAAAAAGAAAAAAGAAAAAGAAAAGAACATGCCAGCAGAAAATTGGAAAACTCTCGTGATGTATGAATAGAAGGGATGGGCAGGGACGATTCATTGGGTGCTCTTATTGTAAAGGGGGTACGCAGGGTTTCTTGCACAGAGCGGTGCGTTCGGCAGGGCCATTCATTTGGCACACACAGTGCTTTAAAACATGGCATTACAACTGTTACGACCATTAATTTCAGCATGGGGTCAGTTGCTATAATGACTTATTCATGGCACACTTTATCTTATTGACCTGACAGGCAATACTGATTTATTGAAGAAACCCCTATGTTGTCATGGCAACCGGAGGTAATGGTGGGTGGCAATCGTGCTGAAGATGGGGAGGGGTGTAGTTTATCATTTGAGTTATATTGCTGTTATAGGTTTCCCATTAGGAAGAAAGATGGCCCTCTGTATTGACCCACAACTTCTATGAAAGTCTGCCTCAATCACACTGGCCAGTGGAGGCCATCTTCTCCCTGTGCGATTCATAACAAATGTGATACGGTGCGGTGATTCTGCTGTGTGTGTACGCCTGACTTGTGTTATTACTTGTATGCACGATGATCTGTTGCGTGTCTGTTGTTTTTTTGCACCTACATTTGTGTATTTGTGTGTTTTGTCTCCACAGGATTGTGTGTGAGATGGCTGCGGCTTCTAAAGGAAGCGCTCCAGGTCCAGTTAAGCTGTGTGTTGGCGAATGCAGACCAGAACTACGCGCGCAGTCCTCCCAGCTCTACTCCTTTGTGGTAATTCTGACACATTTACTTTGTCCATTCATTCTGAAGCAAACATCAAGTGTTTGCAATTAATTAGGCTGAAAATGTGATTGCAGGTGAAAGCCAAAAAACAAACAATTTGATCTATTCAAGCCACAGCAATCATTAAAGGTAGGGTAGGTAATGCTGTGAAACGTGCAAGAGTACATTCGATTTTAAAAATGATCGACCCGAAAAACCCAGCCTAGTGTTGCTAACTCTTTTCCAATGAAAGTAGCTAGCAGCACTAACTCCAAAAGTCCCTAAATCTAGCAAGAAAGTCACTCTTTCCAAAGCTGCTCCCCCAAAAGTTCTCATTATCATCATAAACAGGCGGCTACCTCCCGTTCTGAAAAGTGAAACCAATGCAGAAGTGCCTCAAACTTTCATTCTTTCTAACAGCCAGCAGGGGGCGACTCCTCTGGTTGCAAAAAGAAGTCAGATTGTATAGAAGTCAATGAGAAAATGACTCTACATCTCACTTGATTTATTACCTCAGTAAACATTGTAAATATGAGTTTATGGTCTCAATCGCTAGTTTCAAGTCTTCTTTAATACAGCATGATGTTCATTTAGTAAATTATGGTCCCATTTAGAGTCAAATAGACGATAAAGCAGGGGATGCTTTAGGGCGTGGCTACCTCGTAATTGACAGGTTGCTACCACGGTGTTGTCCGGTCTGGGAGTTGTCCGTGTTTTCATCTTACATCTTTAATCTTTTCACAGTGTGTTTTCAGTTCTTGAAAGTTAATTATAACCTTTTTGGTCGCCTAAAAATAACCCAAATGGCGACGGCAAAAATGCCAAACTCGAGGCTTCAAAACCGTAGTCCGCAATGGGTGACGTCACGGTGACTACATCCACTTCTTATATACAGTGTCTATGAATGCAAACAACAAACATGGCTATTGTTAGTACTCGCAGCTGTCCAGCGAGCAGCTTGTGGAAGGCTCTGGTGATGTGCAATGAGTGCACAGGCAGAGTGCCCGCAGGTAGGCAGGCAGGCAAACAGGCAGGCTGTAGTTACTCTTAATCATTTAATTCGGGCCAAATAAAATGATTGGACCGGCTTATTACAATCCTGCAACAGCCACAGATACCGGATTTTTTTTTGTCAGAGCATTTGATTTATTGATTGCTGTCGGGATGTAATGAGAACAACAAATGTAACAAAAAATGTTTTTGTACAGCACTACCAACCCTACCTTTAACTTTAGAAGAAGGCAGAATAAGAATTTTATTTTTCTAAGTCCAACATTAAGAAGAGAGTTCATCATCATTATGAAGGCGTTTTCTAATAGTTTCAAATGGTTCTAATGGCTTTTGAAGGTTATCTTCTGTATTATTGGGTATTCTTTTAAATCACATTTGATAAGGTTCATACTTCATTAAACTATTTTTTTCTCCTAAAGAAGCTCTTTTGTCCACAGCGGTTTATTCAGCCAACGCCGATAGACGATTAATAAGATGCACTGTATTCTGTGTTTGATCTATGTTGAATGAAAAATTAATGAATTTCGGTTCTTTGCAGACCCCTTCAATGCTGGCGCTGACCCCAGGCAGAGGACCTGAATCTGGGGGCACTAAGGTCACCATTGTCGGGGAGAACTTGGGCGCTGGCAGCACTGTTAATGTGTACTTTGGTAATCAGACCTGCGAGCTATACAGGTGAGTCTGATGATAACACAACTTCCTGATGTTACATTCCATTAGACTCCAGATTCACAGACACCAAAGTGAGTCTGCCTCCTCACAATATCAAAGATTTAGCCTTCTCTAATCTCTGTGAGACACAGTAAGAGATCACTCTATTTAAAGAAGCACACTTTAGATACAATTAAGTGTTCGTGCGTTACATGAAAAGTCTTAATGATTTGTGAGGAGGTGATGAAACCCACAGCGGTAGGTTTTGTTCTCTGTGTATTAATAGATATCTATTTAAAGTTCAAAATGCCTCACATGGTTGGAGTCAGGAGGGTGAGGCGATGAAGCCATTAGCTAGAGCACCCTCTAATTACAGTGTTCCATCCCTAATGTGTCTGTAACGAGGAAGAGATGGGACAGACTATAATGAATCCTCTCCCCCAGTGGTAATGTGCGTGGCTCATGACTGCATGAAGTCAGGGATTTGCCACTGCAGTAACGAGTGGGCAGAGTCACAATCAAAGGCATGAATAAATCGCTCTCTTGGTGCTCCCACCAGGAGGACCATGTCGGAGATTGTGTGCTTCTCTGCTCCGTCTGTGACGAGAGCTGGACCGGTGCAAGTCAGTTTGAGTGTCGACCGAGCCAGAGTTCCTGGGAGTCTGGCCTTTGAGTACATAGAAGACCCCACAGTCCAGCGCATTGAACCCCTGTGGAGCATCACCAGGTAGGCGATCCTCCTCACGAGGATGGAAGTTCATTTCCTGGACCTTTCTGTGTGCAGTTTGTAACTCTTCCCAGTGTTCGTGGGGGTTTTGTTGTGATCGTCGTGTTACTTCACACAGTCCACAGACATGCAAAATTTAGGGCCCGTCTCACAAAATTTGTGAGTACTGCTTATTCGCAAACGGTAGCAGCGTCACAATAAACACAAATGATTGTTGCTTGCAAATTGCGGATACAGGTCACTCACCAGTGTTAATTTCGTTAATGAAAACTTATGCTGAAATACGTTTGTCAGCAACCTTTTTTTCCATGATTAAAAGCCTTTACACATTAATTTGCACATCAATTAATTTTTTCAAACTATTGTTTTTGTCATAAATACCTTCACAAAGAATGCGAATATTACGCAGCAAAAAAGCGATGTAATCTTTTTTTCGGAACATGTGCGATTTTCTGAGTTTTCGCAACGCAAGTAAAGGTATCAACCAATCATGCTGTGTGGAACAGGTTGAGTTGCGCCTGTATTTATGAAACAACAACACGGAGGCTCTGTAGTCTGAACTAAGACGGCAAACTTTATAACTCCTCTCAACCTCGACAAAGGCAGCACAGACCAGATCCACTTCTTCAGTTCTTACCTTCCACAAAAAAAGCCCTAGACATATAATATTCCCAGGCAAGTATTTCACATTTTTGTGTCGTTTATTCGTCAGGCCCCCGAGTGTGTAAAGGCCTTAAGATGAGATGATAACAGACAGCACAGACATCATTAAACACTAACTGTGACGATATCAACATGCAATATCGTTGACAGAAAAAGACAAGACGAAAATGTAGTTAAAAAAATAAAAACTTTATCACCTTTCATCTCTCTCTCTCACCCCCATACTATTTCTCTCTCAAACACACACACTGCATGCCATGGCTGCTCAGTCCGTCTCTGTCCTTCTTATCTCAGTTCTGACAATTGTGCTACTATAATGCATCAGGTTTGCAGGTTGGGTCAGGTTGGGGTGGTTGATTACCACACATTTTTGCATGTTGGGCGGTGCGGATTGGCTCTCAATCACTAATGAGCACAGTCAGGAGGACTCGGAGTTGCAAAGCTGCTTAATCATTCAACCTGTGTTTTTCATCAGATGTGAAATAAGATTGACTAAAATGACAAAATGATTGGTTTTGGCTAGACTAGATTGATTGAAATGTTCAATATAATCTGATGACTAAAAAAAGGACATTTGACACAGGACTAAGACAAATGGGCCTTTCATACAGAAGCACTGCGCTCTGAAACCCATTATTTCAAACGGCTTGGGCGGCGCATCAACGGCCAGATTGAATTTTGGGCATTGCGCTGAACCCTGCGGTGAGTGCAGCGCAAACTGCGTTCTGTGTGAAAGGCCCATGAGATTAAATTAAAAATAGCTGACAAAATTAAGAGAGAAAACATTTTGACTCAATGTAATGACTAAAAGGTGATTAAAATGTAATGACTTTTTGTTGACTAAAACGTTTGGAGTTGTCGTCGACTAAAACTAGACTATGGAGGATAAAAATGATAAAACTGGGACTAAAACTAATAAGAATTTTCATCTAAAGAGTAAGACTTGACGCCAAATTCATACCAGGCAGCGGCAAAGTGCGGCCCACAGCAATAATTTAACTTTTCTGCGGCCGGGAGGCGTGTTCATGTGTTTTAGGCAGGAAGAAATTCTCTTGTAACATGTCAACATGTAACAAGAGTCACAGGATCTGTTAATGAGTATGGCGTTAGTTTTGATTAGAGAAATGTGAAACGACTAATGTGAGTGATCTCATTTTGCAAATTGCAGCTTGCATGTTGCATATTTGATGAAGCAGGCCCCTGGTTCATTGGAGACTCTTGAGTAGGTGGTCTGAATGGGAACTTGAGCTGCTTCTCATATTGCTCTGTTTTCTGTTTTACCACATTCCTAATTGTTACAGTCATAATGCCACCAGATCCCAACCCACCCAGAGTTGTAAAACAAACACTGTGCACAAGTTGCAAATCTATTTCTAGGGAGTATAACGTCAGTGGTACTGTGTGGCAAACAAAGGAGGGATGACGCACATAAGCATAAGCAAATGTGTGTTGAGCAAAACATAGCCAACGACACTATCTGTCTATCTCTTGTCTTTTGTTAAGACTATATATTTATAGTTTCATTATATAGCAGCTCTCCAGTAAACATCATATGATATACCTAAATATGGTGGCCTGCCCAGTACAGATTAATGCAGTGCCAGACAATCTGTGAGTTAGGCAGCTAGTCAGGTTTACAGGAAGAGTGATGAAAAGAACTCAGGTGTTGTGATGACTAATGTAAACAAACGGTGTTCACATCTGTGTTCAAAACGGGACGAATGAGCGTGATGCTGCGAATATTACGATGAGCGAATTTCCATCACAGCTGAAAGGTGTGTTACCTGTATTCCACTAAATAAAAGATGGCACTTAATTTGGTTTCGGGTGGGATTACCCAGCGCTACGTCCCTGCAGATTAGACTTCAGAGAGACACCCTGGCCCTCAGCCTGGTGACAGGAGGAGCTTTGTGGAGCCCTCATCATGAATGTGCAGTCCCACTATGTGGCCCTACAAGCTTAGGTACCCTTTGAAGTGTGAGAAGAGAAGGATTGGCACTCTGTCAGGCTGACTAGACTGGCCAGTTTTTTTTTTTTTTTTTACGCCATTTTTTCATCACTTCTCTCTTGTATTTTTTCCGCCTCTTTGTCTCTCCGTCTCTACTTTCCAATTCCATACTAGAGTTTTCTGAGCTCACGCTGCAGCACGGGTTATACAAAGATGAGAGAGTTGTTTATTTTAATCACATCTAGCACAGATATGTAAACAAGCAGCACCTGTATTCATGCTACGCCAGCCTCACAGTCATGGATGAATATAAAATAGCAGCCAGCTGGTTCGCCGTTTGATCTGGCTCTCCTGCCCAATAACAAAGAGCGAGCTACCATGCTAGCTATATGCCTCCTCAAATGTGCATTAATGCAGCTGCTCTGGAAAAATGTGGGGTTTGCAAGTTAAAGAGATATCTCTCTCTGCGGCCGTCACTCGAATTAAATCATGGTTTGCATTCATATACCTGGAGCTGAAGAGGAGTGCTTGTATGTGCATGTCTTGTTACTAATGAATCAACTTGTTCCTTCCTTGCACACAGTGGACACACCACCCTGACAGTGACTGGGACCAACCTGGATGTGGTTCAGGAGCCGCGCGTCAGAGTCAAATATGCCGGCCATGAATCTGTCAATGTGAGTGTGACGGCTGCTAAAATACTGCACTACACAACTTTTATTGGTGTTGCTCACTCTGATGGAAATGTCACCGTAATGTTGTTCTTTATTGGCTGCAATTGTAAAAAGGTAGATTTAGGGCTGTAGTCAATTTACTCCTTTTTCTTTTTACATACTGATATGTGGTGACATCTTTGTAGAGCAATTTTAGGTGGATGTTTAGAGACAGGATGTTTAGAGATGGTTTAGTTTAGAGTATGAAATATGTAACTACAGAACTACCAAAGTGTGAGTCAGAGTCAGAAAAACCACAAGCCTGCAGGATGGAGAGCAAATTTACCAACAAGAGCTTGAAATATTATAGTCACGTTTCCATTCACGTATTTTTATGTTCATTTTGAAGTATCACATTAGAAAACAACAAAAGTCTATAAAAAAAGTCTGTAAAAAAAAAAAAAAAAAAGTTTTTACGTTCACTTGAGGTGGTTTTTGCCTTTGTCAAAAAAGAGTTGGTGCGCTAAAATGGATTATGTAACGTCATTGCCGAATACATTCTGACACAGCGAACATTTAACTCATATGATTGGTCAGCTGTTTCCACTGTTGGAGTCTTCTGGGATATTCCCATAACCTGCAAATGCTTGTCTTTCTCTCCGGAAAGCATGAAACTGAGCCAATACTAGCTATCATGGAAGAACAATTAAACTTGCCCAATTGAAACAAATTCCTGAAGACCTCTCTCCATTTTTCTCTCATAGATGGTTAGTAAGGATGTCATGAGAACCAATACTTTGGTAGAAAGTCAATGCCAAAATTCAGAAAATGTGACGGAGCTTGTTTTTGTACAGTACCGCAGGTAACATCGGGGCTCGAGACTAGGGGCGTCTTGGCTGACGAATTTCCCTGATAATGCTAGATTGTGAACAACAAATCTGTGTCGAAATCGGTAGGAGAGCTAGTTAATATTAACTGTTAGCAGACAGTGGGCAGCACAGTCCTGCTTGGCTAAATAACGGAGCTAACGGCTAATGTTAACGGAGGTTGCATTGAGTTACATTATGATGTTCTTGCTCTATTCAGTAAAAATGAGTATTGGGCGAAGGTAAATTATAATATATATATATAATATAACAGTTTATTTGTTCCAAACCAGTTGAAACACGCATTTCTTCTTTTGCAACATTTCAAAAGTTTGCTTAATGCTTGACAATGTCGCTTGACAATTGAATGGAAACACTTATGGTACAATCTAATAGGCCATAGTTTGTAAAATGCAGCGTTTCTGTGGATGTAAAAATGAAGCCATACATAAACAAAGGGGTTAGAAAGAGGCCGCATATAGAGAGGGTCATTCCAAAATGAGATTTTAAAAGAAAACTGACATGAAGGTACAACTGTGTTTGGGAAGGTGATTTATGGTGCTGATTGTTCTGGCCTGAGCTCCTCAGGCAGGTCGCTTCAAAGTGATTGATTGTTCCAAAGTGCTTGGGCCCCGGTGGCATAAGTCCAGTCACCTTTAGCCTCTATTTTTCCACTTTGGACCAGTCAGGGAATTGCCTAAGGATCTGAAAATGCACACTAGCCGAAGGAGGGTCGAAAACTTCTGGAGGGAACTTTTGGCTCGACCTTGAAATAGATCAATATGTTCTTAAAAATCAATTCTAAACAAGTGAAGGGATGCCAGAAACAGAATGATAAGGTTGTTTGCTTGTGCCAGGCGTGAGGTAGATATTTTAAAGACATATTTTATTGATGCCAAAATAAGGATAGAGGACAAGGTAAATATGATATGAAAGACGTAATGGCTCTAGACCAATTAATATATATTTATATATACAGTCAGTTTAGGAAATTGGATAAAATTGCCCTGGGAAATTGAAAATATCTATATTGTTGGCACAGCAGTGGAAAGAAACCCAATATCTAAAGATAATAAAGCTCAGGTGGACGCATGTGAAAGAAAACCAAGATGAGGCCACTGAAAGTTTTAGGAACTTCAAATGTCATGTGTTTGAAGAAGAGTGTATTTACAATGTTGTGTGTGAGAGGTATGCCCTAAGCTAATTAAATGGTGTGCTAATGATGCCAGCCCAGAATATGAGCCAGTCAATTAAAACTGCATGTTTTACAGTGTCACTGGCAGAACTGAGATCTAAAGGGATTAAAGCTGAACTTTAACCCGCATCAGCTGCTAAAAGAGGGTCACTAGTAAATTTAATGAGGGCAGCCTCTTTAATCGCGCAGATCTCAAAAACATCAGTGGAGTTGCTTTAAAAAAACTGTTTGGAATCACAAAAGCAGTTAATTGACTTGAAGCAACTTTCTGTGAAACCTTAGATACAAAAGCGAAGCTTAGAAATAGGCCTGAAGCTGGGGGAATTTAACGGATCTGCTTGATTTAGAGAAGGATTTTCAAGAACTGCAGAAGTGACAAAGACCTGTTTTAGGAATTTGATATTAACCTCATCAAGGGAGCAAATGATTGGCTTCATGTGAAATACAGTTTCTGATAGATATGCAGGAAAAACGGCTTTAGAAAAAACGAAATATAACATATGACCCATGTCTCTAGTCAGTACTGTAGCAATAGCCGTGGCAAAGCAGATGTTACATTTAAAAACAGAATGTCAAAAACACGAGAGCAGACAGATGAACATATGGATAGAAGGTAAATATGTGCGTAATACTGCCACAACTAATGAATAACAGTCCGACATATTGATATCCTTAATCTCAGGTTATGTCGGTTAAGACATACTGTATTTATGTCAATACTAGGGCTGTCAATCAATTAAAATATTTGATCGCGATTAATCTCAAATGATCTGTATCAAAATGTACCTTAAAGGGAAGATTTTTCAATTATTGACTCTTGAATACTCTTATCAACATGGATGTTGGCAAACATTCTTGCTTTATGCAAATGTATGTATATATTTATTACTGGAAATCAATTACCAACACAAAACAATGACAAATATTGTCCAGAAACCCTGCCCAAAACTGCATGTGATTATCATAAAGAGGGCCTGTCTGTAAAAGGGAGACTCGTGGGTACCCATAGAACCCATTTTCAGGTCAAGGGACCTGATTGAAAATGGCCATGCCAGTTTTTCCTCGCTCACATTTTGTGAAAGTTTGGAGTGTTATTTAGGCTCCTTTACAACAAGCTAGTATGACATGGTTGGTACCAATGAATTCCTTAAAGTTTCTAGTCTTTTCTAGTTTCATATGATACCAGTATTTTCAGTCTAGCTTTAAAACTGAGCTTGCTACAACCTAAAAATCGCAAGTTGCGTTAATGCATCAAAGAAATTAGAGGCGTTAAAACAAATTTGCGTTAATGCGTTATTATCGCATTCATTTTGACAGCCCTAGTCAATACACAAGTTGAATATCATTAAAAGGCTCCATAAGATTCACAACATCTGGATGGTAAAGAATGACTGAAAATAGTCATTCTACCACATATGGGCATGGAATGAGACATCTGTTCAGATCTATTCAGCAAAATTGGTTTCTATATTTATATTAAGTACAAGGGGGCCTTAATGTATTGCCTTATTATAAAACTAATGTATTCACACAAGGTGAAATGAACAATTACAAGAATGTTTGTAAAGTTAGGATCATTTCTGAGGGTAAAATATTGACTCATGAATTTCTGCTGGGGATTTCAAAATCGGCATTTCTTATAATTAACCTGTAAGCAGATTAATTATTAATGTCTTTCAATAATGCATGCAGTTATTAATCATACAGGAGCAACAGTGTGGGCCGTTACTCTATTGAATATGTTTATAGACTGTTTTTATAATACAGTATGTCTCACACTAGGTGTTTTTGTGGGTACTGTATGTGCTGTGATGTGTAACACTGACTGATCTGATTCCTCTCCAGGTGTGCAAAGTGCTCAACACGACCACCATCAGCTGCTTCGCCCCCTCTCTGAAGGCAGAGTACACCGCGGACCAGGAGACGGTCAAACACGTGGACGAGTTTGGCTTCGTCTTCAACAATGTCCAGGCTCTGCTCACTTACAACAACACGAGCTTCGTCTACTACCCCAACCCTTACCTGGAACCCCTCAGTCTGTCAGGTGTTCTGGAGCAGAAACCAGGAGCTCCGATCATACTCAAAGTACGTCACACCTGCTACACTGCTATTAGGATTTATTTTTTGATTTCCCTGCAAGGGACAGAGAAGAAGACATATGACCTAGTCTAACGCCATCTATATACACTAGTCTCACCTAGCCAGACCTATCTCCACAGCTCTGCGTCAGCGCTAAAGAAAGGTCTGGCTCCCCACATTAGCATTCTGGTATTATAGGGGAAACAAACGCTCTAGCTTGTTTGTATTTCTTTAACCAATCACAATCCTCTTGAGATGCAGCGACATGATGCAGCGACGGTGACCTTTCAAAATGGATAAATAGATAGTGCAGATAGTGGAAAGGGAAGAGAGCCAATGGCAGGCTTATACACACAGTCTACATCCGCTGAGCCAGACTATCTGAGTCAGTGGATGTAGACTGTGGGTGTAAGCCTGCCCTTTCCACTGTCATCTATGCAGCACAACAGTGAGTTTCCGGAAGTGAAAATCCCATTCATATTCTGAATCGAGGTTGTGTAATGATGGTAAATGCGCCTTCAGAAGCTACAGTCCGTATGATATCAACCTTGTTTTCCATCCTTGTTGTCATGGAGAAGTACCTCATAACCCACAATTCTAAGTGTAATAGTGACGTCTCTGATTGGTGGAGTTCGCTCTTACCTTGGAAATGTTTACCTCACCCGTGAACAATTACTGATGGTATGTGATTGTACATGCTGCCCCATGGTCATTTCAAACCGACCAACATGGCAGCTTGTTTGGAAATTTTCTCTTATATTACAAAAATACAGTCGTTCACTGAAATGTGTTTCTGAAAGTATTTGAGGCAAGAAATAAGGCATGCAGTTACTGAATCTGTCTTCATTTTAGATCGACAACGGTTAGTTTAACAGTCATTGAAGAGTTTTCAGAGGTGGCGAGTCGCCATTCGCAATGGTTTATGGGATAAGCAGTTCCTTCACTCTTAAAATGATTATGTACACAGTCTTGTACCTTTGCCTTTTTTCCATTTTCCAATTTTTTTTTTTCTCAGAATCAAATATTTTATGGTCCCGATTCATCTCGTAGCTAGTTGGTTGGTTCCATGCTTAAAACTCATTATATAAGGATTTTCTGTAGCGTCGGTGAAGTAAATGAATGGGAATTTCTCTTCCGGAACAGGAGCCGATCAAAAACTGGGCGGTCACCGTTAAGCTCTATACCCTGCCCTCACTGCTGTCCCTTCAATCATGAATAAATCTGATCCCATAATCTGCTACATATAATTTCTCTAAACATAAATGAATGTAAAGGTCCAGTGTGTAGGATTTAGTGAGATCAAGCTATGAGGTTGCAGATTACAACCAACTGAATACACCTCTCTCACTCCCCTTCCAAAATGTGTCGGAGGACAAAGCCTTCAGGTAACGCAGTGGTTTCCAAGACCCCCCCAGGCCAGTGCAGAACCATGCATCATTTATAGATATTTAGCCTTGCTACGCCCCCCTTTATAGTTCGGGAACCACTGAGGTAATGTAAAAACACAAAAGGCTCTCTCTTTAGCCAGTGTTTGGTTTGTCCGTTCTGGGCTACTGTAGAAACATGGCAGAGGAACTTGGCGGACTCCGTGAAGAGGACCTGCATCCTATGTAGATATGAAGGGCTCATTCTAAGCTAACGAAAACACAACGATTCTTAGTCTCAAGTGATTAGGAGTACATAGTTATGAATACTATATCTGCCAATAAATCCCCTAAATCCCCTCTGGTCCTCTAAATGCTTTACCACACATGCTGTAAATGGACTTTATCTTCTCTGTTTTTCTGAAAAACTATATTTCCCATCCAGAGGACATCTAGAATAGATTTTTCCATCTACCTTTCACTTTTACACCATTTGCAACTGCACACCTTTATCTGTGTTTGCCGTGGAGGAACAGCTCGGCAGATTGCTTTGCATCTCGAATCAATCTTTCTTTGTTAGATAAAGTCATTTAGCTGATTTCCTGCAAAATATGAGTCAGTGGCTCCCAGTGTGGTACGCACCGGAAAAATTGTCTGCCAGTCTTCTCGAAGACGGTTGATTACAGTAATTACATTAATGCCCCAAAATTGCATGGTAATAATCTATTGAGTGCGAAAAATGCAATATATATGATCAGTAAGAAATGATGCTACAAAACAGACACCTTGTAGAAACAATCAGACCTTTTTCAAGATCACAATCAATTACTGTTTTACTTTTTGTTGTGTTTTATGTTTGATATATTGTTATTTTATGCAGTTTTTGTATATTGTTTCTCTACTTGTGTTGCAGGGACGTAACCTTGTGCCATCTGCATCTGGTGGAGCCCGGCTGAATTACACAGTGCTGATTGGAGACACGCCCTGTTCCGTAACCGTGTCCGACACTCAGTTACTCTGCGAGCCACCAAACCTCACCGGGCAGCACAAAGTCCTGGTCAGTCTAAACATGTTTCTGCCTATCCGGCGGTTTTTTGTGCATCTGATTAGCTGTCTGCGTGGATGTGGGTCACTGTGTGTAGGTCATTGCTTGTCTGTACGTCACCGTGTTTGTGGGTCACCGACAGGCTTTCAGTTACTCGCTGGCTTCCTGTCATTGTCTGTCACTCATGGTCTGGTGGGTTCCCAATTACAGCACATTGCGCTGCAGAATTATTGACAGGCACTCTAGCAAACAATGAGGAAAAGAGTTGTAAAAAAAAAAGAAAAAAAGAAAGCTGGTGTGCCTGGAACTTTTAAAACATTTCTTCAAAGGCAATTGTTCAGGGAAATGGTCCATATCGCTATTGTATTTACCAATTTAATTCTTCAGCAACAGTGTTTTGAATTCGGCCTTTTCATTCGTGATTTTCTTTGTCATTTCAGTATTTTCAACTCTGTTTTGAAAGCTTATGCCTGTATTGTTATTATTATTGTTATTCCTCAGGTCCAAGTAGGGGGACTCCACATCTCTCCGGGAGAAGTTCACATCCGGTCCGACAGCCTGCTCACCCTTCCTGCCATCTTCAGCATCACGGCTGGAGGAGGGCTGCTCCTCATCATCGTCATTATAGTCCTGCTGGCCTACAGACGCAAGTCCCATGAGAATGACCTCACTCTGAAGCGCCTGCAGATGCAGATGGACAATCTGGAGTCCAGAGTGGCTCTGGAGTGCAAAGAGGGTGAGTGAGACTGATCTGAGAGATTAAACCTGTTCATTAAAAGTCACACTCCAAAAAAAACGTCTAATTTGTAGTTGCATTATAGCGCCATCTGTTGAGAACTGATGTTTTGACTGATGCTTGTGGTGGCTTTGTTAACAAAATGATTTATTTCAATGAAGATTTACTTACCTATATACATGTACATGCACATTGGTTGGGGAATGAGAGAACAGTCATTACTGTCTGGGACAGCATGCAGCTAGTATTGTTTTCACCTTGTGAGTCTGTGTGTGTGTATCATCATGGCAAAATGTGGTCCTGGAGACACCTGCTGTAGCGGGAACTACCACAGAAGAGGTTTTGAGTACTTTGACAGGTGTTTATAATCTGTCTGTCTGTCTGTGGACAGATTTTGTCACCGTGACAGTCACAACCGTGCAAGATGCAGTCACAAAACTTTACAGGTGTGTAGTTGAGATCAAATTGGAGTTCGGAGATGGGTGTGGTCAAAGCAAGGGCGCCAGAAGTAAGGAGGAGGGAAGTGGGGAAGGGGCAATTGCCCCCATCACCCCCACACACACTTTACGGCCCTTGCCCGATCACCTGTATTTGAGATAAAAATGAAAACAGAGCTTGAAGATAAGCATGGTCCGAGCAAGATGGTCTCTAGAGATTCCTGCGATGGGATCACACCTGCTGCAACGCCAAAGCAGGCCAGGGGTGTAAAGGCAATGGCCCCTTCCCCACTTCCTCCCCCCCATTTTGGTGCCCTTGCTTGGACCACACCCACCTTTGAACTCAGATTTAATTTCAATCTCAACTACACATCTGTAAAGTTTCATCATTGCATCTTGCACGATTGTGAGGCTATCGCGGGGACAAAATCTGTCCACAGACAGACAGACCGATTATAAACACATGACAAAGTACTCAAAACCTTTTCAGTGGTAGTTCCCACTACAGTAGATGTCTCCAGGACCATGATGACACACACACAGACTCTCAAGGTGAAAACAATACCAGCCACACGCTGTCGCGGCTGGTAATAACATAGCGCACCTAGTTAAGTTTTACAACTGTTGGACCATTTCAATCAGAAATAGTTGAGAAAGGAAAATACGTTGCTAGGTTTACTGTGATAAATAGCTAAAAAGATCGATGTTACAAAATGTTTGGCAAAATGTTTAAGGCACACCTCTGTCTCATGCAGCCTTTGCAGAGCTGCAGACGGATATCAACGAGTTAACGAGTGATCTGGACAGAGCCGGCATCCCCTTCCTGGACTATCGCACTTACGCCATGAGGGTCCTCTTCCCCGGCATCGACGATCACCCCGTGCTCAGAGAGCTGGAGGTAAGAAAGATCTGAAGCAGCGCTGCGGTACTTGAATACAGTTTCAACCATTTTTCCGACGCCTTGACCTTAAGGCTCTAGCATGCTCCAAACTGGATTGATTTTGGCTTGTCGGCAAGTGCTGTCAAACCGCTGTCGGACAGAGCGATCTGAGCAAATGTCAGTCTACTTACTGTGGTTGGAGGTCTGTTTGTTTAATGGTGTCCACACCAGCTGGAAGAGCTGGTGGGCTGATTTTATTTGGAGTTTGCTGCCTCTCTTAGTCTCAGTCATGCCCCTATTTTGAGTCAAACTTTTCACATTCAAAACTTTAACAAATTATTGTTGCTACACCTGATCATACATTTTGCTAGTTTTTGGATTTAGGAGAGAGTTGTTCATGTTTACTAATATTTTTGGACTGTCTCTGTCTGACCATAGGAAGAACATGTATGAATTCTGAAAATGGGTGTAGTTCCCCTTTAAAATGTTGTTGGAGACGGCCGAGATTGTTTTTTGTTATTGTCCTGGTCACAAGGGTTTAATTCTGGAGCACTCTATAACTGATTTTGAAGAAACTCTGATGACAAACCACTTGTCTTTTCATTATTTGTAGAACAACTTCTCTGGTACTCCGGGTCACAATTGGGCCGGCGTTGCCAATCATAGTTGGTTTAATCAAGCTGTTATTATGGTCACAATGATTTCAAAAGACCTCTGTTCTAAAACGCCTCTCTGACTGCAGTCCTAACGTCCTGACTTTTTCATCAAAAATAACCTTTATTTGTTGCAGAAATATTAAGCATGTTTTTTTTTGTATTTTCTTGATAAACTTCTTGATGAATTTAGAAACTATGGATCAAAAGTTTGTCGGTGGGGACGGATGTGTCAGAGATAATAAGCCACACCAGAAGTTCTGTTTTTGCTTTGAGATGGTTTGAGAATTTCCATCTTCATGTTCCTCCATCTATGTTATGACTTTACTCATCCTTGAGTGAGCATTATCTAATGAACGTGTTCGTCTTTGTGCGTGTGTATGATGCGTGTAGGTGCCGGGGAGCGGACAGGCGAGCGTGGAGAAGGCCTTGAAGCAGTTTGCTCAGCTGGTGAATAACAAGATTTTCCTGCTGACATTCATTCGCACGCTGGAGCTGCAGCGCTCCTTCTCCATGCGTGATCGCGGCTACGTCGCCTCGCTCATCATGACCGCTCTGCAGGGGCGGCTGGAGTACGCCACGGACATCCTCAAACACCTGCTCTCGGATCTCATAGAACGCAACCTGGAGAGCAAGAACCACCCCAAACTACTCCTCCGCAGGTAAACCAGTAGTATCACACTGTCGCTTAAAGTTGTTTTACAAAAGGCTGTTTATACAGTGCATTGAGGAAAAATGCCTTTGTGTTATGTTCATCAACAAAGGAATCTCAGGTTTAGGCATTTAGGCATCTTAGTTGCAGTTGCTAAGAAAATGGAGATATCACTGTTTATTAACAGACACTTGCTTGAAGGTTAAAGGGATATGTTGGGTGTTTTGAAGTGGGGTTAGATGAGGTCCTAATCCATAGTCAGTGTATTACCTATTATAGATGACAGTCAGCACGCCCCCAGTTTGGAGAAGACGACAGGAGTTACCACACGGAAGCAAAGCCACCTAAAAGAAAGGCCAAAATCAAAAAATCAAATATACACTATAATTAGAATATTTTCACTGCTTCATCTTGCCATCAGACAGCCCTTTCTGACAGGGAACACTTCAGTGAATCCAGACTAACCAAAGTCACACGATAGCACAAACAAACTAACCGATCAAGGCAGCGGTAGAGCAGTAACTCCTGTGTTCTGCAAGGTCAAATTACAGGTTTTTATTCCAATGGAGTCTGGTTTCTTTGGTGAGAGCATAGATAACAGCTTCAGTTCCCTGTCAGAAACATAGACTGTATAGCTGCCTCATGGCAAGGTAACCCTGTGGAAATATTCTAAAATAAAGCATACACTTAAACTAATATTGATTTTTTTTAGGTGAGACTTTCTTTTTGGAGGCTAAAATATGTTTTCCTGGCGGCCCCGTCTACAGCAGTACATTGCTTTGGTTCCGTGTCAGTATTCTTGTTTGTTTCTCCAAGCTGGGGCCGTGCTGACCGTCATCTACTGTAGGTAATACACTGACTATGAATAAGTACCTCATTTAACCTCACTTCAAAACACCCAAACTATCCATTGAAGCACTTTATTGATAAGAAGTTTGTACAAACATTCCTTGTAAATTTCAGGAACCAAAATTGGTTTTGGAATAAAACCCGACAGTTTTTTCCTAACTTTCTCAGTCCATATTTCCCACTGTGGTCAGAGGATTTAAACTAGATACCCTCTCTGTCACAAACCTGACCACTTCTGATCAGTGCTGCTTATCTTTTGGCATAGGTAATTCCTTTGTGCATTGTTCTTTCCAGCCCAGTTACGGCACTTCTGATGGATGAGTAACTGGGACAGCGAAGGAAAGCCCACCTCTGTTCAGCTTTGTTTTGTGCGGTGGCGTGAAACAGCCTTTACGAGTGTGAGAAACGGGGTGCCTGAGCGGACAGGTGAAAGACAGGAGAGGTAAACGTGATAGAGAATGGGAGGGACCGGCGTAGGAAGAGAACCTAATGGGGAAGAGTGAGTGCAGCGGTGTCAGTCTGACTTATCCTCTGTGTGCCACTCATGAAACATTCAGCTATAGCTCACGTTCCCCCCCCCGCCCCCTCCGTCACTTCTCCTGTCCTCCCCTCTCTCGCCTCTCTCCTCCACCTCTGGTTATCTGCCGATTGTTTTCCCAGTGCTGAGACTGGCCTACTGAATGTTTCATGAGGGTTTTTTTTTTTTCCTCCTTTGCTTTTTTTGAAAAAGAGGGCTCTCTCAATCTGAAGCACACTCATTAAATATAAGGATGAGTTCACATGGGAGCTGGTACAACAAGAACTTGTTAGCGCAAACATGCTGCTCTTGCAGAAAACACTCTACAATTTAATGGGATGCCTGCCGTCAACAGTCGAGTCGATACAGGTTAGGGTTGAAATGCAGGTAAGGACCGAAAAGGAGTGACGGAGAGACAGCAGGCTAGGGAGGGAAAGAGACTGGCAGCTATAAAACTGCAGGCTTTGGATCGGATTCAGATTAGAAAGAGCTTTTACGCCATTTTAAGGGTACTGTTATGTTATGAAACCTTTCCCATATGGACTCAAGAGTGCAGACACAGAGAGGAAGAAACAGAGTGGACATCTAAGTTGTGTCTGCACAACTATGTCATGACCCAAATATGTTCTGCACTAGTAGCACTTTACTTACAGTATACCAGTGTCCTCTGAGACCGAGCGGCTGAGTAAGGATGGTATTTCTCTGTGAACTCTCCATGTCATGTTTTTTGGTTGCAACAATGTCGGGCCTTTCCACGTCTTGAATTATAAACGAATAATCAGAGCACTCCAGCTCTCGGCGGGACGTCTCTTGCTAACAAATGAGCGTGCTTTCTTCTCGTCTTGCAGAACAGAGTCGGTGGCGGAGAAGATGCTGACAAATTGGTTCGCCTTCTTGCTCCACAAATTTCTCAAGGTAAAATGAAATCTCCCACCGTACCTTATCGCTACAGGTGTCAGCGTGATATACTACGACAATGCCTCTTGAAATTATCAGCATTGATTTTGAAATAGACTGCTGTGTTTTTTTGTTGTAGCTGTCATTTTAACTGTGTGATATTGATAGGGATAATGGTTACCTGTGGGGTCAAGCTTATCTCCAGCTTTGCGATTCAAAAGGAGAAAAGGCTACAGTTTATTATGTTTGATGTGTCGCGCTCTAGTCACAGAGCCTCATCATCATGTGCTGATGAATACAGATCTCCTTCCTTCTCTTCACTTCTTCCCTGTGTCTTATTTTCCTTTCTCCCACCTTCCACTCAAATCCCTGGGTTTCCTTCCAAAACAAAGGAGTGTGCTGGCGAGCCTCTCTTCATGCTGTTCTGTGCCATCAAACAGCAAATGGAGAAGGGTCCCATAGACTCCATCACTGGAGAGGCGCGCTATTCCCTCAGCGAGGACAAGCTCATTCGACAGCAGATTGAATACAAGACGCTGGTGAGTCATAAAGACATCAATAAAAAGTCAAAAATGTTGTCTGTATTCATTTTTGCACATCTCTCGGCAAAGAGCCTTGACAGATCCACAGAAATGTGGAAGCATGTGCTGCGGTTGTAATTTTACTAATGCTTTGAATATTTGGATAGATTCAGTAACATGACGGCGGCGGACAAAAAAGTCTTGCACAGCCAGATGTCCATCTCGTCAAGCTTAACGAGATATAGACAAAGTTTCTCAGAAATAAATTGAGAAAATAAGACCTAAGAACGTTGACACAGTCATTCAATTAACTGTGAGTTTACCTCAACTACTTAATTTTCTTATTTTCTTACTCTCTTATGTGTAAACATCAGTATGGTTCTCTGCATTATTCAAAATACTTAAGTCCCTGTTCACTGCAGTCCTCACAGCTAACTCCCATTGTTGGTTTGTACAGGGAGTAGACAGCTGATGTTTCTTCTCCTTGCTCAGTGGTTCCCAAACTGGGGGATGGAGTTATAAAAGGGGGTGGGGGGACAGCCAGGCTAAATATTAACGATGCATTGTTCTGCACTGGCAGAATATCTACCAAAGGGGGGCCCTTACAGAAAGGGTTTGGGAACCACTGTCGTAGCTTAACTGGGAGGGCATAATATGCAGGAGGTTCATGCCATCACCTTGAGATCTCATCTTCGTACGTACAAACATCCCAACCAATCTGAAACACAGAAAAGGATTTGATCCCTCAATGGCTTCCCACTGGGGGTTCAGTGTTGCTCAAGGGCACTTCAGCATGGACTTGAGTAGTCAGAGATCAAACTACTGACCTTACATGACTGACACACTCTACCTGAACTGGGGTTTCTGTGCTAGTCAAGCTTCCCCCCCTTTTACCACCAATACTGTTATTTTATTTTAAAGCTACTAGGAGGAACTTTCATTTTGTGTTGATTTTGGCGGTCCCTGTGGACAAAAGCGGTAAAGTGAGGCGAGGCTCCTGACCGGAAGAGGCCACTGCTGCCGGGGTGGAGCTCTCCACCTGCCGCCGAAACCTCCGACTGCAGGTCAAAGGCGGCGGCAAAGCCGAATCTTGGTTTGTCTGTGGTGGGCTGGTCGCTGCTGGAGTCCTGAAGGAGTTTCTGGTAAACCTGCGTGCCGTAAATCGTCTGATTTCGCGGGGAATCCGCCCCGATAACCATACACAAATATTCCCGCTGATGGTCTCGTTTGTTTTTGTAGGTCGCTTCGAGGCATCAGTATTAAACTGAGACTATTTCATAACCAGTTAAAGTTCCTTTTAGTAACTTTAAGTTTAACAACAGCTCTGTTTTTGCCCTTTTATAAAAAAAAACATTTCATTCAGTGTTGTCTAGGCCTGATGGACTTTGACAAGACAAGTCTGGCTCCCAAATTAGTGGAGAAACAATGAAATAGAATGAAGATACATACGTTTTAACTGATAAAATATAATCAGGAATACTGAGTCTACAAAGTTCTGACTGCTGTATGCTGTGAGTCATGAGGTAGGGCCATCCTTCCCATTTAAGTCAAGCCGGCTAGGTTCCTCCACCAGCCCGTCAAAATAAGTTCCCCCTCAGGCTTTAGCTCCAAAGCAGAGCCAGCCAGCGACAGGATGACACCTCTCTGATATCCATGTCGGAGAGTCTGAGAGGCTGTGTCTCATTACTTGTTTAATGCCCCTGCTGGAGCTGCACAGCCACATCCTGGAGGTGTGAAATTACATTTCTGGCCAAGATCCTCTCCACCAGGACAGTTTGGTGAGGAGTACGTAATGAAAGGACTTTCCTAGCAAGCAACACCTTTCTTTCTGCCTCTTTCTCTTAAACTCCCCTCTACCCCCTCCTCCCTTCCTCTCTCTCTATATCCTGGATCCCCAGACGCTGAGCTGTGTGAACCCAGACAATGAGAACAGCCCAGAAATCCCTGTCAAGGTGCTCAACTGTGACACCATTACCCAGGTAAAGGAGAAGATCCTGGATGCGGTGTACAAGAACATGCCCTACTCACAGCGACCACGGGCTGCAGACATGGATCTCGGTGAGGCTGCTTTGGGTGCAATCCTCCAGTGAAACACTCATTTCATACTGCTAATTGTCTTATATATAGACTGAAAATATGCCACGGCACATGATATGTTGGTATAATGACAGGAGGGAAGAGTACAGCTTAGAGTGGTCGTGTCAGGGGGAGTTATCGCAGATGTTTCACCGAAGATGTATGACATCAACAAAAGGGCTCAAAATCAGTTTCTGGAAGACAACCTCCTCCCCAAACCTGTTTACAGCCCTAACCAGAGCAACGCTCGCCAACACTGACGTTAAACCTTATGACAGCTCACCTACACTTCGGCTTACGCCGACAACATGTCATCCAGTACTGAATGACTTGGCACGAATCCAGCTGACACACACCTTCAAAGGGAATAAATAAGATAACGTTGTAGGCAGTGGCTGATACTGCTTTAGGTTGGTAGTTATACACCTTTAAGGGGCTTTTACAGGCTAGGGATTTGGAGAGGATCAGTTTCTCCTTGTTGCTTTGGACAGCTTAAAGCTCTGTGAAGATGCTGTGTCATTTGTGTTTTGATTGCAGAATCAATTTAAAGGTCTTATTGAAAACATTTTTATGATTTTTTTTTAAATAATACATCTACAGAGCCTTTAGAAAAGTGCTGAATAAAAGCATGGCTTTTCCTGAAAAAAAATAAAAATAAAAATTGGCGGGTCCAAAATTAATGTTTTGTTTATCTCTGTGGAAGATATCAGACGTTTGGTTCCCACTTCTAATCAGGCTCGTGAGCCAATAGTAAAAGGTATCATGTGGTATCTCTGGGTCGTCGGTGTGAGTTAGTGTGAGATTGACGGTCAGTGCCTCGCAGAGACTTGTTGTGAAGTAAATGCAATGGAACAGGAGAGGGAGCATGCAACATTTAGTGGCTGAATGCCATCAGTGTTATCAATAGCACCTTTAACTGTCAGGGGGAAGTGTACAGGAAGTCGTCTTGGTGACATTTTGGCTGCTACGCTTGACATCTTACAGAGTTTCAAAGAACAAACTAACACAGTACACAAGGATAACATGACCTCACCTGCAGCGCAAAAGGGACAGTGCAAGACAAACGATGGACATTAGACAATATGTAACTGTCAGGCACTCTGGGGATACAAACATTTCCCAAAATGACATATGTCACACACTCACTATTGATTGCATTTTCCTTCAGAGTGGCGGCAGGGCAGGACGGCTCGTGTGGTCCTGCAGGATGAGGACATCACCACCAAGATAGAGAGTGACTGGAAGAGACTCAACACGCTCATGCACTACCAGGTCTGTTAATAATATCAATACCAGGCTGACGATTGTATTCATTATAAATGACATCTGCTGAGTATCTCCTTGGTTAATAGATCAAGGGTTTTGTCGACAGCATGTCAGAAAAGAGTGAAAAATGCCCATGACAGTTTCCCAGAGCCAAAGGGGACAGATGGTCCAGAATCCAAAGATATTCAAATTACAATTAATTATACAAAAAACAGCAATGCAGAAAATACTCACATTTAAGAAGTTGGTACTAATGTCAGGAATGTTACTTTGACAAGTGACTCAAGCATTGAATAAGTTATAACTAGAATTACCGTCTCATTTAAATCGATGTCTGTCCAAAATGTCATCACTTCATCATTTTATCCTTGTTTTGGAGGCTCAATAAAGTAGTATGCATCTGTCAGAGTGCAGCAATCTTTATGTTCCCCCAAGACTTGATGTGAATAATGAAGCCTGAGACTGTTGATCAATTTACTGCACTTTAATGCATACACAGAGTGTGTATGTGTGTGGCTCTGAAAAAGTAAACAATTAGGGATTAAAAAAGTTAATCGCCATTAATCGCAAATTACCTTTTTTATCTGTTCAAAATGTACCTTAAAGAGCGATTTGTCAAGTATTTAATACTCTTATCAACATTGGAGTGGACAAATATGCTTACTTTATGCAAATTTATGCATATATTTATTTTTGGAAATCAATTAACAACACAAAACAATGACAAGTGTTGTCCAGAAACCCTCACAGGTACTGCATTTAGCATTAAAAATATGCTCAAATCATAACATGGCAAACTGCAGCCCAACAGGCAACAACAGCTGTCAGTGTGTCAGTGTGCTGACTTGACTAT